>WBNO01000084.1:130368-204214 GCA_013400575.1 Peucedramus taeniatus
GTCGCGCGCGGCCGGCGGGGCGGGAGCAGCAGCGCCCCAAGCGGGCGGAGCCGGAGCGCTGAGGGGGGCCCGCGGCACCGCCTCCCTCTCTCATTCCTTTGCTCCCTCCTTCCTTTCCTCCCTTCCTACTTCCCTCCCTCGCTCTGCGACGTGTAAAGGCGTTGGGAGCGGCTGGGCTGCAGCGGTGTCGGGTTCAGGTTGCCATGGATATGGCCATTTTTTAAAACTGTATGTTTTTGATTACGAAGTGCACCGCCTCTGCCGTGCCGGCAGGATCACAGAATATGCCGAGTTGGAAGGGACCCACAAGGATCATCGACCCCAGCTGCTGGCCCTGCACAGGACAGCCCAAGAACCTCCCCCTGTGCCCGAGAGCCCTGTCCGAACGCTGCTTGAACTCTTGTCAGGCTGGTGCTGTGAGCGCTTCCCTGCAGAGCTTGTTCTATTGCCCGACCATCCTCTGGGTGAAAAACATTCTCCTAATATCCAACCTAAACCTCTGCTGACACAACTGCAGTGGTCACCACAAAGAGAGAAGGATGCACAGGGTCCGTGTCCGTCACCCTAGGAAAGGGCTCAGGGAGCAGGAGCCTGTTGGAGACGCCCTCAGCAGGAATGGTTGTTCCCACATTCCTTGGGTCAAACGCTTCTGGCAAGGAGCAGAGCTACTAAGGGGTTTCCACGTACTTTCAATAAAAGGGTAACTGCATAGCTCATTGCCAAAACTTACAGTGGAGGCTGTATGTTTTGGTCAGACGTCTGAAGGTTTTGGTTTTTGAGGAAAAAAATAAACCAAACACAAACCCACAAAAATCAACCATCTGGCTGCCTAGGTGAACTGGGTGCGGCCATTCTTCATCTTCGCATCATCAAACATTTAATCAGTGTGGAAATTTTGCTGCTGCTCACCTGCAGGTCCCAGTTTGGGAGCCACCGACCCATGGTTGTGAAGTCCTAAAAGCAAAAGTGTAGCAGAGAAAAGTAGCAGAAAATAACTGCAGGGCTTCAGCACAAGGTGTAAATGTCACTCTTCATATGCACTTAAGCCTCTGTCACAGCTGTCAGGATATAGCATTTTGGAAGTCACAGATTTTGCAGTTACTTGGTGAAACTTTGCTCACATCACCAACTGCTAAATTTGTCCTAGATGAGTACAAATCTATATTAGCAATTTTTATCCATTATGGGTAACAGTAAAAGATGAGATTTCCTGTCATCCTACTTCCTCAGTAATGCCAACATGCAAACCAGTTTTTTATTGTCCCTAGTCTTCTCAGTTTAGGAATCTTAATTTTCAGAGCAAAAATGTAAATACTTGTGGAGCTGTGAGTTTATTACTGCTACATTTCCTTGTGAACAATTTCCCCATGCATTGAGGTTTATTTCATCAGGTATGTTTATTATGCTTGGCAGAGGTGGGGGCGGAAAAGCTGCAATTCTGAGTTAAAATGATCTTGCTGCACACTTTATTTGAAGTGTTTTACTCTGAAGATACTAATATTTTCCACCACCCCCCAGACTGAAAGTTTCAGCTGTCCAGGCATAGTAAACTGCAGTTAAAGACCCCCGAAACAGAGAAGGTTCTGTTTTCCATTTCTCATGCACTCTGAGATAACTACAAATAGACATGGAGAACAGTCTTGCCTTGTGCTTCTGCTTACCTGGCAGCACAAATACCCACAGGAGTTCCCTATGCTAATAAATTGTCACAATAGCCATGAGGGTTTTTGGAAGAAGATATAAAGATAGCTGATAATCTATGCCTATAAAATGAGCCTCCACACACCAATGGTTTTGCTTCCCACTGATCAAGGAAACTTGAAATACCAGTGTGGGATGTGTAATCCTGTGCTGCAGTAACTTCACATACAAAAATGCAAAGTACCTGCATTTCTCACGTACTTATTACGTTACCTATTATATTTCCTGGAACTATTTTGGATTTCCATTTGCTAAGTCCTTTTTGGCAAGCCAACACTGCCTCTTTTATCCTGCTGCCCAATAATAATATTTCTCATTTTTAAAATTGTGTTACGTAAAATGCCCTAAAGATAGAAGTCTCTCAAGCACCTTTTCCGTTTTTTCTACAGAGTCTGCTGCTCTAAGACCAGAGACAGTGAGTGCTGTCTCTTCCAGAATGTGCATCTGGTCACTAATTGAACACACAGTTCTGCAGACTACAAGATTCAGAATTTTAGTGCCAAGGTGGTTTGTCGGTGTGACAGCTGCACTCTTTTCTAAGCCAGCTGGTTAGCCACAACAAAACTTTTCAAAAAACTTTGACAATCTAATTCTAATTCATCTCATACTGTAGGAGAAGAAGAAGTGGAAGAGTGAGGAATGTAATGATCTGGATCTTTCCTTTTAGTGCTCTGGTTTCTGTTCAGAACACTGCAGATAGGGTGGTGGGAAGGAAAAGAAAAAGCTACTACATTCACAAAAATAATTTGCTTCTCAAAACAGTACCCCATGATACTTGACCCTACAGGAACTCTTTAATTTTACTCACTTCCTTTTTTTTTTTTCTCTTTTAATTTTGTACACTATTGCCTTATTCCTGTATTTAACCTTTTAGTATTGCCTTCACATTACTTCATTAGTCCTCTCCCACTGTAGGTATTCTTCATTAAAGCTTTTCTTAAAACTCACTAAAAGAAATTGATCCTTGACTTCTCTCCCTGGAAATTCCCCTGTCTGTGTTTTTAGCTGGTGAGGGCAGAAAATGCAAGTTGCTCTGTGTGTGGGACTACAAATACACAGCTTGGGAACAATGCTAAATGATAAATATAGTTTCAGATCCAGAAAGTTCAAGGGCAATAGTGACTCATTCGCTATTCTGAGAACTTTTGCTGCATAATTCAGGCCATCACTCCTTGCTCCTACTATGACTAAGCCTGAGATGTTTCACCCACTGATTCTCTCCCCTCCTCCCACTGGCACAGGTATACCAGAGAGTCTTAATCTAAAGACAGATATTTTTTTTTTTTTCAATTTAAAATAAGCCATAAGAAATGTAGCAAAACCAGCATCAAAACCACCACCATTTGCTTGGGAAAAGCACTAAACTGACACTGATTTTTGTATTGATCAATATGTTAGACTGGGCTTTCCCATACCCCAGTGAAACCCCCTTTAGACTTTTCCTTTGAACAGTGATATTACTTGTCTCTTTGGAAAGAGAAGACATGCCATCTGCTCTGCCATTCTGTGTTTCACACAGTATCCCAAGAGAAACAGAAAATTACAAAATGGTTTCCACACAGAGCAAAGAAATTTGAAATTAAAATTCCCCATAGCTTTTATTTGAGTTGGTTACACAACCAGCAGTAACCATAAGCCAATTATTCTCTTTTTAATTTCCACAACTATACATGTTCTTTTGTAAGACAAAAATTATTTGAATTTAAGACAACAAGGTTCCTCAGGAAAGAAAAAAAGAGGATCTTTTAAATAGGCATTATTTTTTAAGTATTTCCCTTAAGATGTATTGTGGCAAAATACTCCCAGTATAGCTCTCTAAAAATAATCCATATTTCAGAGGTTTTGCTTTCTAAAAGGGGCATAGCAGCATTAATCTCCTAGGAGAAAGGGCTCGGAAAAGCAGGTGCAAAGAGGTCTTCCCAGTTCAAGCACATACACTGATAACAGCTTTCAGGAAGGTTAAATCCTCCCATCAGATCAGCAGGGCAGATCTCAGATAAGCAGCAGAAATTAAGGATTATCTTGACTACGACATGAACTGTTTACTTTACTATTTTAAATGGTAATGTTGGCTCCATTTTATTTGTTGCAGGGTAATGCTTTCCAAAAGAGAACTGAGGACCAGAGACAACTATTATCTATTCTAGTATTTCTACCCATTCTAGCAGCAGTTCCTAAGAACACTCTTCTCTTTTGTGAGGCTAACTTGGTGTACCTTTGGGTAACATTTTTATATTGATTCACGGGAAAGGTGCTCAGTCACAAGAAACATTCCCTGTTGGATTGTACAGAGGATACAGAGCAGTTTCCTCTGAGCATGGAAGCATAAGCAGTAAATAGTTACTATTTAATCTAAGAAAATGAATGTTCAAATGTTTGGGCATCATAGCTCAGAAATCCAACAAGGAGGAAAACATTCAGAGGATTTATTTAACTGGAAAGTAATGGTTGAGGGAGTGACCTCAAGTGACAAGCAATAAAAATAAAATCAAAAATGCCCTCCCTTGCATAGCGCATCGATGAGTCAATAGCTCAGTTCATATCACTCACATTCCAGGCAAACAGAGGCAGTGAGGAATTAATTCAAAGGGAAGAATATTTGGAGGATTTTCTAAGACTGACATGAAAATAGACGACAAGGGCCTGGGACATTCCTAGCGTGGTTAGCAGACAACATATGATGTGTTCTAGCATAATAACAAGAGCAAGCAAATCACAGGAACAGAGTTATTGAGGATGACCTGCAAAGACTGCCACAATTTTTTCCCATTACTCTATTGGTTAACCTGCTTCCTTTCATCTTGGTTGGTGAGACAGCCCCATCGTTCCTCATGCTCGTTGTCAGTCATATAGTTTTTCAGATGTAAAAGTCTTCTCACATCAGAACATCCACCTCAAGAAGCTAACAGAAAAGCATTCCTTGCTGCATCCAGCACACTGGATGTTCATCATGTCATTTGCACTGCAAGATACCTAAATCATAGTGTTACATACATGCATTCTACCACAGTCACATTTCGTGCTTAATTCTGGTGACACCTCTTAAACTGCAGTCTTGATATTACAGGAGGCCAGGGAGCAGGAGCAAATTTGGATCTTCTGTTTGTATTCCCAGTCCTCAAATATCAGCCTAGGTGATCTTGTGCAAGCAAAAAGAAATAAGTGACAACATCATCCAGCTGCCTGAGATGAGCATGAGGGAGCTCAGGGGATGAGCTCATGGGAAATGCCTTGATGCTTTTGAGAACAAACATGGAAGATTGGTGTTAGCATTTGGCAGAGGTCAGAGCACTTGGGCTGACCACCAGCTGGCTTGTCCTGTACAAAGCTCCACAGCACTGGGCAGCCACTGGCTGACCTTAGTTATTAGGCCCCTAAAGGGCCTTAAGAAAGGATGGGGAGGGACTTTTGACAAGGGAATGCAGTGCCAGGACAAGGGGAATGGCTTCAAACTGACAGAGAGCAGGTTTAGATTAAATATTAGGAAGAAATTCTTCATTTGTGAGTCTGATGAGGCCCTGGCACAGGCTGCCCAGAGAAGCTGTGGCTGCCCCATCCCTGAAAGTGTTCAAGGCCAGGTTGGATGGTGCTTGGAGCAGCCTAGTCTAGTGAAAGATGGCCCTCTCCATGGAAGGGGTTTGCAATGAGATGATCTTTAAGGTCCCTTCCAACCCAAACCCATTCCATGATCTGTGTGTGCCACCTCAGCTCTGAAGTGATGGAGAAGCCAGTGTGTGCTACATCCTCCCCTTGTCCTAAGCTGGTTGCTTTCAGCTCTGAATTTCAGCACATTAAAAAGACCCTTGGAGGAAGCTTTCAGGCCAAAGCATAAAAGTGCTTTGCATAAAAGCATAAAAGTGCCCACTAAATTGTCCCATGAAGGAAAAGCCCTGGTTTTACCCTTTCACAAATACCTGTGGCCATGTAGAAGCCTAAGCTTGACAAAACACCCAGTCTCAAGCAGAGAAACAAAACAAGTAAAATGAAGCAATCAAAACAAGCAGTCAGACTGTAATGGAAACTGTCTCATCATAACTGGTAGTCCAAATAGTTTAAAAGTCTTCCACTTCCAGAAGGCTCCTCTGCAGTACATAGAAACCACTCTGATTGGGTACAGGGTATAATGCCAGCATCAACAAAATCCCACTACCTCTGAAATGGCAAATTAATCAGCAAAACCACATGCTTTTTTCTGCCCTGATATTTTTGGCACCCTCTCATTTCTGTTGCTGCACTGAGGGAAGAGGAATGCACACTTTGGGTGATTGAGTCCTCAGTCCTCCTTTGCAGGTGCTGTGAGTTGCCAGTCTCCTTCCAAGCTGCAAGAGTGTTTAAGTCTCCTGTTTACTTAAAAACAAAAGGTCCCATAAAGACTAATGAGAAAACAGACAAGTTTTTTTGTTCTTGAAGGATGTAACCTTGAAAGATTTCCCTCCTTCCCCCACATCCAATTCTCTCTTCATAAACATGTAACTTTCTTAGGGAGGTGAAAGGGAGAAAGACCAACAGCACTTCCAGTAGCACATAGTGTACCCTCATACTCCAAGGGTATTTAATGTTTATCCAAGGACTTTTGAACAGTTCCACAACAGTAGGCCAGGGACCTGAAGATCTGCAAAACTGAATCTCAAAATTTAAAAAGTAGAGCGATCAAAGTTTTAAAATAGCCTGGATTAAGTACATGTTTTTGCTAAACTAGTCTACTGCTTAAACATGTGTATGTTCATCCTAAATTCCAAGAAGAAAAAAAATTCAAAAGTTTTGTATGGTATTTTTGATGCACTTGAAACACTTGTGGAAGCCAAACATTAACTGCTGTCACAGAACTTCTTCACATCATCTTTAACTGCTCCATAACATTCCATCTTTTCAGACAGGGCTTCAAACAACTTTCACAGAAGTCAGGAGATGATGAGAAAACATACAAGACAAGAAACTCTACCTTTTAAATAGTATTTTTAACCCTCAGCATACTTTTCATAGCAGTATTAGACCAAATTATTTGGGCTTTTACCTCAACTGACTGGGTTGTGATGTGGAAATTGGTGTGTTTCTAACATGACACAAACTCTGGTGGCAACATCCCTCATTCCCACGCACGTGCTATGGCTTGTCACTCCCCCACAGTTGTCCTGAGACAGCTATTGAACTGGGCCATGCTGTAAAACAGAAGTGAAACAAGCTGGCTTACAAATTGACAGGTCTCCACTCTCTGCTTTGAGAAAGAGGAGTTTCACATACTAAGGCTGTGAAACATGTCTTGAGGTGCTTTGAATTAACATGCTGCAGAAGGGCTCAAAGGAAGAGCAGTAGCCAAGAAATGCTGATAATTTTGTTTCTCTCTGTACACTTGGCCTTGTACTACAGGAAAGGGATGTTGTCAGATAACAGACTTCACAGCCTTCCTGTCACAGGCAGTTTTTAAACTGTGACCACGTGGCTTGGATATTTGGGATATTTAGCTAAAGTTTCATCTGGTTCTTTGATCAAGAATGGAGCTTTGGGCAATTAGATACTCCTATAAAGTAATAAGGCATAAGGCCAATCCAGTTGCCTATCTGAATAATATGATTATATTGATTTTAGGAAATACAAATTCTGGAGTTACTAGAACACCTCTTATTCTGCCATATAGTAGCACAGAAAGTAACCTTGTAATACCCTACACTTATCACCCAAGACACCATGGGCCTAATTTGAGACCAAATCTAATAGGCCCTACTGTGGTCCATTCAATAGGAATTTTTCTTTTGTTTTCAGGCTGTTTACTATATATGCTGTGTTTGACTAAAGTCTCATTGGATATTTGGGGATCAGCCCTGCTAAAACAGAGTCAGAGAATAGTGGCATAGTTGAGCAGCCCAGCTGTGGTAGGGAGGATATTTTCAGCTAAAAATACTTTAAGACAACAAATAAAAAGTGAACTATATTGAGTATTTTGGGCCAGAAGGCATGTAGAACAGATACATGCAATTATTCACACAATTATGGTTAGGAAAGCGTCATCCAGCCACCTTTCTGCTTCCTCCCCAGCACTGACTACTGTATCATGACTTCAGCAGTTATAAACTCTCAAGATAGGAAGACACATGTCCTATTAGTCATGTTGAATCACGAAGTTACATTTTATTTAATTTCTTGCACTTTCATTATGTGTATTTTGATGCAATTCTTCTATCCAGTTTATCTCACCTTGCACATTTCTGCAAGTTTTTCTTCTGGTTATCTACCTTTTAAGTTGTATTTCTGTCTTTTGATTGATACAGTCTATCAGGGAAAGCATAGTCTAAAAGGAAAAAAATAGTCTAAATAGTGACTCATTTTGTTCTGCCTTGCCTGTTAGTTACATTGTTTGATATGTCAACATGTTTTCTTACCAGTAAAGGTGAAATTCAGAGTTGTAAAAGCCCAAGGAGTAGAATGCATTGCCTTTGTACATAGGTGTATGATTGAAGAGAAAGGTAACTGCTTAGCAGGGTTTACTGAACCTGCCTTGGTGTAAAGCCAAATAAATTCCACCCTTTGAAATAAGAAGTAATTCTTAAACTACCAGTAGTTGTTAATGATTGCTAGAACTGGAACTAATCAATCAAACCACATGCTAGTGAGTAATAATCTTCTAGAAACATCCTGAATATAGAGATTATACCCTTTATTAAACAGATAAGAGGGAAAAGGTTAATTTACATCTCAATACTAATTTGAGTAACAAGAACCATTAACTTAGGAAGGTAATGAGCTGAAACATCCACCAGCTCAGTCCAATGACCCTGTACTTCAGGACAAGCAGAAGGATCTGTGTGATGAAATGCTGCTGATCACTTCCTGAGGATTGGCCAGGCTCTGGATGCCTGGCACACCCCACCTGAATGGCATTGAGTCTGGCTCAGGATAAGTGCTTGTATGAAAAAGAAAACAGTGAGGAACAGTGCTCTTCCCACACAGTAGTTCTGAAAAAAGGTTGGCTGCCTGTTTTTGTGTCCCCAAATAGATTGCAGAGAATTGGCTCCAAAGCTGCCAAATAAACATAACAAGGAGGAGAAAAACAATGAGCACCTTTAATGGCATTACAGCTGTGCTTTTCTGCCAGCTTATTTCTGTCTCTTGCATACTTCTCCTGTCTAGGAGGAGAAGGCCAGATTTATTGGCACATTGAGACCTCCATCTTAAAAACTGGAAGAACATCATATGCATGAGATGAAGGCAGAAGCAGTATAGTCAGCAGGTGGCTGTCACCCAGACAGACACAGACCAGTTTTGAAGTTGAGTACTGCTGAAACTCCATATTGGGAATGCTGTGCTCCAAAGAGAGCAGCAGCAGAGCAGACTGGCTTCAGCCTGCCTGTAGCAGGACAGAGCTGGTTTGTCCCTAACTCTGGTACCTCCTGGCCTTCTCAGTTCAAGGGCATGAGTAAGAGGCAGCTGTGCCACGAAATTGCAGGTGTAACCTTTGGGTGCCTATTTCAGAGTCCATGTAGAAAGTCAGCAGCATCTTCCAGCCAGAACTTGAACTGCTTAACCTTCAGCTCTCAGAGGCTTTCAGATCAGAGCTGCAAGTGGATGGAGAAGATTATTCCCAAAAGGTCTGGCAGTCTATTACACATTACCTCGAAGCAGAGTGGGCAGAAGGATGTCAGGGCACTCTCTCTGGAGCAGAAAGGGATCTCCTGGGAACAGTCAGTCCACTGGGTCACGCCTGCCTGTGTGCAAAGGCCATGCCATGGCCCAAGAGAGAGGTAATTTATATAAATGCCTTCCTCACAGGCGTCACAAGGCTGTCCACTGAAGGCACTAACAGCTCAGGGCTTGAAATGCTTTAGAATTGGGCTGCATGAGAATAGAATGATTCTTAACTGCTTCACTTTTCCTTCCTAAAGAATTACATGCTTTTTTGACCATATAATAAAGAGATTACGAGAAGAGAAATGTGATGAGGAGTGATGCTACAGGTAATCATGAGGTAAGCATTCTTAACAAAGCTAATTAGTTTTGGGTTTATGAAAAAAAAAAAATTAAAAAATCTAAGTTCCATAAGTGATCCTATAGAGATGAACTATGCCACAATCCACTAAAAAAAATCCAGAACTCTGAGTGCAGGCTTACACATGCAAGCAGCCATTTAAAGAGCTACTTCTTACTAAGAAAATAATCTGTTTATTATCATTGTCGTGAGGCTTTTTGGTTCTTTAACTGCTATTAGTGCAGCAGATTGAACATACCTTTGCATTTTGTGAATCCTCAGCAGAATTGACTATAGCACAGTATGTTGTAGGGGCACTGCCAATCTGTCCAGCATTTGTGTGACATGAGGCAGCACACGGGAGCAGGGCTTCTGGCACAGCCACCAATGCTCTGCGTGCTGCCCTGAACAGTGGGAAGAGGGGCTTCTGGATCCCCCTGAACAGTGGGAAGAGGGGCTTCTGGATCCCCCTGAACAGTGGGAAGAGGGGCTTCTGGATCCCCCTGAACAGTGGGAAGAGGGGCTTCTGGATCCCCCTGAACAGTGGGAAGAGGGGCTTCTGGAGCTCCCTGAACAGTGGGAAGAGGGGCTTTTGGAGCTCCCTGAACAGTGGGAAGAGGGGCTTTTGGAGCTGGTGTCATGAGCAAGTCAGAGCAGAAACTGTTTAGCAAAAAGCCAAATGCAGGGCAAGCTTATCATTTTTATAACTGCCCTTTAGAGATAAACGTCACTTGAAGTCACTGCTCTGAGAACAAAACCGGGGGGAAAAATAAATTAAAAAAAGAAGGAAAAGAAAAGACTTCTAAAAGCCTTTTCTGCCATAAGGAAATTCATCTTTGATGAAACCTGGAGGAACAGATGTTACTAAGTTCCCAGGCAAGTCAAATCTGGAAAGAAATGAACACTATTATCCAGGAAATAGAAATGATGGGAAGCAGCTGTGACCTGGAGCCTGCTGGCTCTCCCTGGCAAGTTCTGTGATGAGCTGTTGCTCATCCCTGCATAGAGGAGCTTTGGTGTCCCTTTAATTCCCTTTACACTGTAAGGGACATCCCCGTGGAGCCTGGCTGCCCCAGTCCCACCAGCATACTTGAAGATTAGTTTAGGGAAAGTGTGGATGCTGTCCTAATCCTTTGTTGAAGCCATGATGGATTGCAAGCCCTCAGTTACACAACAGGATCCCTCCTCTGACTCAGTGGAAAGGATTTCCTGGATGCCCGGGGCGGTGTGGATCAGACACAGGGAGGATATGCAAGGGAGAAGGCTGGCTGCTCAGTCAGTCACTCACAGCGCAGTCATGACCTACCCCAGCACTTGAAATAAGAGCTGCTGGCACATCTCCACACTTCTGGGCAGCCTTCCCACGTGCAGGACTGACACTCACTATGAACCCACGCAGATACTAAGATATTTGTCTCTAGACCCTCGAGATTAAAACACATACATGCAAGGCTTCCCCTCCATATTCTCAGGTGTGCACAGCCAAGGTCTGTGCACCCGTGCTGCATGCCCAGCTCACAAAAACATCCTCCCCAGCTGCTGCTGGAAGGCACTGCCATGATCACTCTCACCTCGCAGCCTGGCTGGCAGCCCACAGCACTTCCAAGGAGCTGAAGATAAATGAAGCAAGGGCTTTCAGCAACCTGATAGTGCCACAACTGCCCAAAGCAAGCTGTTCCTGCCCTGACAAAGGTGCAGGATAAAAGAGGCCATAATACCATAGCCATAGTATTATACAAACACACAAATGCAATGTCTTCTGTCTGGATAGCATTTGCAGTAATATGGGTAGTGTGTGTAACCACTTGCACTTTTTAATATACTAAATCATCCCAGGAGCTCTTACACAGGGCAAGTGGAAGAGATCCCTTTTGTTCATCTGAAGGTGAATCCCACCCCTACCCCTCCACATTAATTTCAGTACTCAAGCTCTGCTTGAGGACTGAGAGGACCAGCAGTCAAGTGCTTCATCAGCTGATTTGGGACATGCAGATCACAGCAACCATGGCACTGAAGAGACTGCATGACAGTAACAAAGAAAGCATGAGTTATGTGGAGGGAGCTGGTCAGTGGTCTCCAGCTGGCTCCAGGCCCCAGCTCAGAAGGTCACACAGCTGACATATCATCCTGTGAGTCACCCCTGATACTGCCTGTGTCCAGCATAAATCATGTGCTTTGGCAGCACTGAGGGAAGTTCCTCCTCCTTGCTTGCTGCCCAGAGTCAATGTTGCCCTACAGAACACACGAGACAGTAAAGCCACCAAGAGCAGATGGCAACTTGACCATCTTGTTAGTCATCAGCACCTCCTTGAGTGGCAGCACCAGACAAGAGTCACACACAAACACCACTTATAAGCTGTCTAGATGATCTATCAGGACAGCCAAAATACATCTACCTGCATCAAAAAGAAAGTTTTGCAGCCCAGGTCAACTAATTGACCTACATTCTTTGAAGTCTTTGCTTAAGTAACAGAACGTGTTCAGATCTTGGCCAGGCTGAAACAACAGGCATCTTCACAAACACCAAGAGAGATACCTGGTCTCCACAGCTCTGTGGAGTAAGGTCCATAAGGTAATACAGGATTCATTCAGGGTCTGCACTGCTACACCCTCTGAGCTTACTCCCTAACCAGAGATTTGACTGGCACCACTGTCCCCCCATCAAACAGGTGCTCAGTCAAAACCACACCCCTGTCAAGCAAATGTGAAAACTACAGTCACCAGACTAAAGTCAGGTCTGAGTTCCCTGAATTTTGGCTAAATTTTAAAAACTCAAACACCAGAGGGAAGACATGGTGTTTCAGGAAAAGGACACAGAACCTATAAATGAAAGCACAGAAATGTGGTGAGACAGGAAACCCCTGGCTTGCCAAGTGTGACTCCATCCCTTCCAGATAAGCCCTGCCAGTCATCCTGGAGGAGCAAATGCCATGCCTGGAAGGAAGATTGACTTCCTGGAGTGTGCAACAGCACCCAGCATGTAATTTCTCAATTTAATGACAACGAAAGGATTATGTTAATAGGCAGGTAGCTGTAATGGGAAAACAATGACACACAGACCATGCACTGTACATCTTTCCAGGTGCAAGAAGGGATGGTCATGGTGGTTGAGCTATGACTGTACAGACAAGTGTTAGAGATGGGTGCTCAAACATACTGTCTTTCATGGAGAGCAGAGCAATAGCCTTATAGGTTTTTTCTGTTAGGGTGAGGTGTTGTTTTTTCCACAGCATTAGGTTCTGACCAGCACCTTGAGAAAAGCTGGGATTTTCCTTCTGCAGTGAAAGAAAATGTATCATACAAGTCAACACTTAGCTGTCATCCTATAGTGCTGAATGAAGTGCTGCAAACTGCCAAGGCTGCTCCAGAGCCACCAACAGCAGAGCCTCAGATCAACCTCTGAGTCAAATACGAGTCATACTGTACACATGAAACAACACATCTGTGTGACTGTCCACTTCAAAAAGCTACATTTTGCATTTAGGGATAGACACCAGGTAGGGAAAAGCAGTTAGGGAAAAGTGGTGAGGGAAAGCACAGATCAAAAAAAAAAAGATGCTGAAGAATGCTTCTCTAAATGCTGCAATACTTTCAAAGGCACAGACTTTACCCAGGAAGGATTTTAAACAGAAGAGCTTGTACCTGTTTCCTGAACTAGATGCTAAAGTTACTCATTAGCAGTTCAAATTCAGGCACAGGGATGTTTGTTTGGGGCAGGAATGTAAGTTTGTTTTTTGTTTCCTCAGAAGCAGGTAGCTTACATCTGAGGGATATCAATTATTAACTCCAGCCTGAGATGAAAGTGTACAGGTTTAACTTCCCTGAGAGAAAGGTGCCTCCCTGTGTTTCTGGATCTAACAGGTTCTGGTGTGCCTTGCTCCCACACAGGAGGTAAAATACCAACTTAGAGTGAAGTGATCCCTCTGAGGGAAAGGACCCTGCACTAAATGCTGATGGGGATATGGGAGGGATTGATTTAATTTCAATTCAGATTTTTACAATGCTAATTAAAAAATGTTATCAAAAAATATTTATTGTTCCTAATTATCCTTAAGCCTTAAGTTTTGCTAAAATCTGTAAAGAGTTTTTGACAAGGAGCCATGTTCCTGCACGTGCTTTCAGTAGATGATGTTTCAGAGCCACTTACATGTGTATGCAATTATTGTGGGGAAACAACCTTGCACGTCTGAAGGCTGCTCTTGAAGTGCAACTTCAGACCTTCCTCAGACCTAATTGAGCTCTTATATATATAGTGTATATATTTATTTATTTGTTTAAAATCAGTTTTTATTGTTGATCCTTTAGTGAGGGGACCTGAAGCTTTCTTTGATTAACACCAGCTTATCATCACTTACACCTAAAACCAGCCCAGCTTTACAGCTATGTGACAGTAGCATCACCCATCCCCAGTAACAGCAGTGGATGGTACACTTGGGCACTGTCACAAGCAGGTTTTGTGGGTTATATGAACATTTGCCCTCAAGGCACATTCTAGAGCAGAACCTGCTCCCACAGAAGTCAAATCCAGACTCACAGCATCCCTGACAGCTGGCACTAAACAGCTTCCTCATTAGAATCCCTCTCCTTCAGGGAGGGGATGTACCCCCAAAGCAGGGGGCTGGCCAAACTGAATTCCCAAGGTGTTGGGGGTCACTGCCCTGTGCTGGGGTCTTCAAAGCTGGGCTCAACACCGAGTGGGACCAGGTGAAGCTCTCCTGTTGGATGAGTGTCTGTGCATATGCACAGCAAGCTGGTGGGGATTTCCTAGTTTTGGCCCTTGTTTTCTAAAATGAGGAAGTTCCCCACATCTGCTGGCTTGCAAATTCCATTCCTGCCGGACAGTAGACTTTACAGCCGGCCATGGCAGCACAAGCAGAGCCGGGGGCTGGAGCTCTGCCGCGGTGCAGTGCTTTGGGAGGCTGCCTCCCGTACAAAGCAGACCTTGTGCTCTCCCAGCAGGGCCGTGCCTCATCCCGCCCCGTTCCAGCAGCCCGTCTGCCAGCGCTGTCTCGCAGAGAGATGCCAAACCCAGGGGAGTCACATGGCTGCGTGGCAGACACGAGCAGATCTATTTAAATTGATTACGCTTCAAACAAAACTGGTTCAATGTCTACTTACATTCCGGTTTCAGGAACATTTCATAACCGCTAAGCCTTTTAATTAAAAAATGTACGACCTTCGCTGCTGAGCCAGCAGGCTTTGCAAAGCATCTTTGCAAACAGCACGAGAGCTCAGGAAGGGACCCGAGGCACGAGAGGAGAATCTGTTGGCCCCATTCCCTCTCTCAGAACCCTTGAGCTGCCCGGGCACATCTGCACATAGGTGAGGCTTTCACAGACCACAGCATGAATTATCTGCCCCAGCAGTCAGACTGGTGCCTGGGGTGACAACCAGGAGCATTTCCTAAGCTCTCTCCGTCCAGCTGAAAGTGCCTGTAGTCAGAAAGTGTTTATAGCTTGCAGCTGAGAAGGCAGCTAAAGTACCAGCCTGCAACGGAGACTCTGCACTGGCTCTCACAAAGGAGGCTCCTGTTCAGGCGAACTTGTTGCTGTTTCTTTGGTGTGACTGCACACACTGCTCTTCGGAAGGAAGCCGGTGGCCTCTTTTACATAACTTTGCAAAACTTCAGCGTGGAGTGTTGTTTTTCTGGCCATCCCTGCAAGCTCCGGTCTGACACATCACCATGGCGTTGATTTCTCTCCCGAGGAGAGGCTTGCCGGAGATCTGCGCTTTCGGGCAGTTCCCTTATAAGGCAAAGCTTTGGGCTCAGCTGGATTTAGCTATTCCCTTAGTCTTTAGTCTTCAGTGCAAAAAAATAGTCCTGCACTCTGATAAGCCATTGTACCAGTGTCAAGACAGAAAGAAGAAAACATAATTGCTCTTTTTGCCTTTGCTAAATGACAGCTGACTTCGCCCTTTGAAAAAACCCCGCCCCCCTCCCAAAAACAATCAGCTCGGAGAATGTGTAATGTTTGTACCATGAGTTTTGCCCACCAACAATAGCCTGCAAACTCTCCAGTGCTTGTCTCTTCATCACATGTTCATCCAGTGCTTAACTCGGCAGAGCTCTGCCACTCATCTCTGATGCCTGGGCAGCAGAGTCATGTAAGCACTACAGAAAATAGTGAAAACCCCATCAAACAACGACTTGAGTTGCAAGGAGAGTGGGCTGGGCCCTGACTCATCCCTCCCAAGAGCCCTCTCACAAAGGGCACTAGAGAATCGGTAATAACAAACATGCCAGCCCAGCTAACTCCCTTTTGAGCTCTTAGCCAGAAAAAACCCCACTATTGTCTCAAATCCAGGGAGTGTAAAGCAATCTGGAGATGACAAGCGGTTCAGTTACTGCAGTGGCAATCCTGAGAAGCAAAAGGAAGAGACAGAAAATGTTCAGACTGTGATATATATACTTATACTACACTCAAGCTGGAAGCCAGGTTTAAGCCTGACCCCGTTTATGGTTGAACTGATAATGCTCAGATCGGATCTCAAGTCCCGAATTTTCAAAGGAGCTGCAGAGATGCAAGTTTGAACCTAGTTCGGCACAACTGTGGTGCCCTGGATAAAGATACTCTGTGTCAACCATCCTAACAAATGAAGTCTTAGCAATTAACACCTCACTGCTGTATAAAGTGAATTACAGATTTGCCTTCATAAAGAAAAGCTGTTGCTCAGATGCCGATTCGGGCAATGAGCTACTGAAATAAAGTGACAGAGATGATGCTATCCTTGGCTGCCCTGTCGGCTGTGGATTATCAAGCCAGAGGCTAAGAGTATCTTTAGCTGTCAGCCTCCTCTTCCTAAGCAAGAGCAATTACTTTGGCATAGTTAAAAGCAGAATTTAATATTTCTTAATAAAGGATTAGCAGTGTCCCCATTGATTTTCCCATATGCCTGCCATGGCCCTACTTGTAGATTGAAAATTGGACCTATAAATGCAAGTCTGCCTGCTCTTCAGAGCCATTGAAAGGCATCATTGTGTGCTCCTCAGCTTGGACATGACTCACTTTTCAAAACTGAAATGCCAGTAGTTATGTGGTGGTTTCTCAAACCCCAAGAGCATTCTATTGGAATAGTGTCACTGGAAAAAGTCACGTCAGCTGAAGGGAGAAGCTGAAATTTGTCACCTTGCAGCTGCTGCCCAGTTTATTTGTTACCTGCCTGGTGGAACATCGCCTTACCAAGTGTTGTTCCCTTTTTGAAGGATGAGCACTTTGCAAAACCAGCACATAACAGACTCTCTCCCCAGGACCCCATGATCCTTTCTCCTCTCCCCCTGGGGACGGAGGGCCTGCCACCCTGCACTGCAGCAGCAGCACGTGAGCCCTGCTCAATGGGTGCTGAGGCATGTGCACAGTCAATGGGGATTTACTGCTCCACCCAAAATTAATCTCATCATAATCCAAGGTATTTGAACAGCAGTGTGTGGTTCGCTGTAGATAACCAGGGCTACTGTGTCACAGGAGGCTTGTCTGTCAGGCAGGGCACGTAGTGTCTACCGCTGCTTTCATGGCTTATCTTACAAATCTATTGCAGCAATCAGAGTGAAGGCGGGGAGATCATAAAAGTTGCCAGAGAACAACAAAAATGTTGGAGACCGGTAGGTTTGCAGTGCAAGAGGAAGAGTTGTGGTGCGCTTTGTTTTGTTTACTTCCTTGAGTAGTACCACCATGCATACCACAGTGATGGCTTAATCCAAAATAACATCTTTTTTTATGTGTGAGAGGAGGAGGAGAGCTGAGAAAGGAACATGTTGTAAAAACAATGCAAACTGGATATGCAGAAACAAGGGATATTTTTGTTTCTTCTACAAAGTCATTAAGCAAAACAAAATAAAACCTGTTTTAACTAAATTCAACTTGTTCCGAGCCAAGCTGCCTGTTTCCTCCTGTGCCTGCCATATCCAAGCTACTTCTCCATTTAGCAGCACAAAGCACAGCCCTTTCATGCTGTAACAGGAAAATTAGCACAGGACTTTCACTGCACTGCACTTCACTCCTTCACTTTGAGGAGTGGCACATTATCAGGTGTGGTCAGCAACAGAGGTATTTCATCATGAAGAGAAGAACTCAACAGAAAAAAACCCCTTGACCATAGAAAACACATCAGCCCTAGCATTTTCATCATGTCACTGACTTTAATTAATCACTCAATGACATTGCTACTCCAACATCCCAACCACACAAGGCTCTCCCTCACTGCCCTTCCCCTGAATTGCTTTTGCTGCAAGAGTGCTGTGGGGCAAAGATCTGTCTCCCAAGGCTTTGAAGTGCTTAGTGCACTGCTGGCATCATATGAAAGCATCATAAAATACACACAAACAAGTATCTGCATAGATGATTATTGTTACCAAGGCTGTTGCTACATTTGTTGCTTATTTTACCGTGCAGCAGCTATCTCGCTCTGATTTCTTATAAGCTCATGATAGGTTTATACAGATGCAAAGGTAATCTAGCAAACGCGAGTGATTAATAATTTCCCCAACTAACATAATCCGCCAGCAGTAAGACAGAAACGGCGTCATCTTCCGGGCCGGCTCTCGGAGAGCAATGGGAGCTGGAGGGAAAAGCTATGCAGAGGCACAGCCTGCAGGTACAAGCTGATACTGCATCTCGGGCTGGGGCCACCAGGGGCTGGAAGAGGATTTCCAAACCTGCCAGGAACACAAGCACTGGGTACTGAGTCAAATGGTGAATGAAGGTTGGATCATCATGTTAATGATGGTTTTACCTCGAAGTTCTTCTGTGCTTGGAGCAAATTAGTCACTCTAATTTGTAATATCACCTCCTTCTCCGACAAGTCAGGGAGACTTGGAGTCTGTGAAACCATTATGTACACCAGGTACAGAAAGGAGAAATGGCAAAAGGAAAGGAGGGTTGCCTCCAGGGTAGGCTCCTTTTCTTCAGGGAGCTTCCCGAGTGGTTGTGAATGCAGCCTGCTCACCCTGCTGGCCACCTCTTCTGCCTCCATCCCCTTTCCTGCAGCGATTTCATAGGGAAATAGTCCAAACTCGCTATTTCTGCATCTCCAGGACATTACTTTTATCAGCAGGCAATGTTTTTTTCCAGTCTCACCAACATACCCGGGGTCCATTGAGCTGGAGCATAACCCCAGCAGGCTGCCACAGCCAGGGATGAGGTCTGGAGGGCACTCATCACTGGCAGGGCTGTACTGGTACCAGGCTGTCAGGGTTATCCAAATCATGGGTGGGGGAAGAAGAGGAGAGCCCTGACTGCTAATGCTCAGTCAGCTGTGCCCCCTTGAGGGTCATACACCACAAAGGAGGGGTCTTGTCAATCCTCCCTCCCCAGGGGGCTCTGTCCCCATCAGTCTCATGACTCCCAAATATATGAACATTTTGATTTGTGTCTTGAAAAATGCAGGTGTTCAGCCACTTCAGAACTAATGAACAAGGTTTGTTTCAGGGCTGACACCTCTAAAAAAGCCTGGCTTTCAGCTGCACAGCAATTTTTCTAAATTGGCTCCACTTGAGAGCATTCAAATGGGGTGGCCAACCATCACCTATGACTCTTCAAAATATCAGTCTTCATACATGCCCTGTGAAGGCCAGATCCAATCTGAAGACCTTTACTGCTCCCAGGTAATTCAGTCACTCTGTTAACTGCAGCAGGTCTGTGTGTGGAAATCAGCTGCAATAACTATTTCCGAATCACTGCAGACATTTTCTTCAGGGATAAAGGGACCATTATTTCTTTTTTTTTTTTTTTTGGATGGAAAGTCATATGGAGGCAATCATCACATGGGCATCTGGGAGAGATTCCAGAGCAGAATCAAAGAACAGAGTTTTTTTCTCTGTGTTGCTATTCTGGTAATTGTCTTCATGTGGAAAAATCCCAACAATGGTCAAGCTCACAGTGTTGTTTACCACTCTTAGGGCATGGACAGGTGTCTTATACACTCTACTTTAGATGTCAGCAGTTTCACCTACTCAGTGAAGTCGTTTTGGTAGGCACATGGATCTGGTACAGGTTTCCAAAAGTACTGGACTCTGCTGTGGGAGCACTCCTGGCCAGGCAACCTCTGTGACTTCTGCAGGTCCCTCCTTAGCAACTTGCACATCACTGCTCATGTTTTCAGAAATGAAAACCGAGAGAGACACCATGGCAAAAAAAAAAAAAAAAAAAAAAAAAAAAAAAAAAAAAAAAAAAAAAAAGAAAAAAAAAAGTTAATTTAGGTTATAAAAAACCAGGAATGCTGTCTCTTTATAAAGTGTGTAGCCATGCATTTCCTTTGCACTCCCACTACAAGCCAGCGGGGTGTGCCAGTGGACCAGCTTTTCTACACACAATTCATTTTTTGCCTTAAATGACGCAAACTCTCCTTCTCATGCATCATAGCTTTCTTAAAAAAAAAAAAAAAAAAGAGGCCATGGCCCAATTAAACGAACAAGAACAGATCATCCTTGCTGATGCTGCATCACCTCTCTGTAGTTCCTCACTAAAACACAGCAAAACTTCAGCAATACATAAAACGAGCAGTTGGCTGAGAATCAGCTAATAAACATAAACACTCTCAAACTCCTCTTTAGGCTGCCTGCTCTTAGGTGGATCAGCCTGGCAGCCCCTCTGAAACCAGGTTTCCTGGGGAGGCACACGAAGGCATGGCAGCTCCTGCTCCCCTCCAGCACCGTGGAAGGCAGAGGGTTCTCTAGCTCACAGGGCTGGGAAGGGACTGTCCCCAGGAACTGCCCCACCAGCAGCACGGCCAAAGCTGCCTCCAAGAGCTGGATGCAAACCCTCAACTGCACCATGCTGAAAGCTGCAGCTACGCAGAATAACGCTGTTATAGCACAGGCACTTTAGGTCATTGCTGAGTGAGACTCACTTGAGGACTGAGGTGTGCAAAACCACACGAGAAACAGCAGCTTAAGAGCACTTTGGGCTCCTAAAAGGAATGCCTGATTTTTCTCTATTCTGTTGCAATATTGTGCACATCACTCTGTGAATTCACCTCCACTGACCCAAAAGAGCTACAGCTGGCACTTGATCTATTTTTGACACTAATGCAAAAAAGCTGTCCTGGATCACTAGCGAGTACCATCTGCTCTTTGCAACTGAAATGCCATCAATTCACACACCAGGGCCAGGAGCTTCAAAAATAGCTAGTCTGAAGTGAGCTGCCTCAATCTGTATTTAGGCACCTGACTGACTTTCAGGGAGAGCTGGGCCTAATGCAGCTCCCATTAACCTGAATTTGGGACCCCCTGCCATTTCAGCCTTAGCAGTGTCCTCTGGGCTTCTCCAGCCTGAGACAAGCAAAAAGGGACTGGTTTGTACTAAATGCTGATTTAGCAGTCTCTCAGACAAGTGAAGTTCTCCAAAGCATCCAAAGTCTGAAGCTACCAGATTGCTACTTACTTTTAATTTAAGGCAGAACTACCTTTTAACTTGGGAACCTTTTTTTTTTTTTTTATGAAGTTGGAATGACAATTTTCACCTCACAGAAATAAAAAAAATAGAAACTCCATTTTTTAGTGTTTACAAAGTGGAAAACAGCTTGCAGAAGTGATGGGAATGCTATGCTGAAGTTGTAGCTACAATCCATTGCACCCTATTTACATAAAGGACTCTCAGGAACGTCCTTGTTCTACCACACTGACATACTATATTCATTTTCTTCTGAAGGGGACCACAGGTAGACAGTTTCATACCTACTGTGTAGGTCCAGGCAGACATTTCCAAACCAGTGGAGATCCAGCATTTATACCATGCAACATAAAAATCCTGAAAGCTCTAAAAGATGTTTTCGCTGTATTAGTGACGATCATTTTGATGTGAAACCTGCTTTAATGAATACCTGACAACTAAAACTCTTAAAGGAATGATTTCACTTGACATGAATGCATTCAACTACTGTTTGTTGAATGATATTCTTCTTAAACAGCCAGCCAAAGAATATAGTGACACCTGTAAATCAGGGGTTCACAACCTTAGCAGCACTTGGGGCCATGTTTGAAACCTGCCAGAGCTCTCAGGGTGATGCTGGATTTCAGGATAAGCTCAGGAGGATTTGCACAAGCAGAGAGAGGCCTTCAGGAAGTCAGTGTTTGCACTGTAACCAGGGAGCAGTCCTCACCACAAGCATTATCAAGGACTGCACGCAGAATATCTCTTTTGCAGCCAGCATATTTACTTTTTCCCCCTAAAATGCAGACGGGTGGAATGCCAGCCTCTGTGGGACACACACTCACTGCTTTCAGCTCATTGTACTGGCTCACGTTCAGAGCACCTTCTGTTGGCACTGAAATAATTCGAAGTTTAATTAGTTTAGGGGTGGGGCTTTTTGAAAGCCCGTTTTCTGCAGGGAAAAAAAAAACAAACAAACAAACAAAAACCAACCAACAACAAACACCTAAAGAGATACATCCTGTATGCATAAGTGCCCTGGAAAAAGTACTTTCCAACCTGCCAAAATGAGTCAGAGTGCTGAGAATACCAAGCAGGAGCACCAATAAACCCCGCAGAGGAGGGGTGTAAGAAATGAGTGCTTTCTGGAAAAACAAAAAGGCAGGAGCAGCTCTGGTTTCCAAAGGACAGCCGTGCCTTTTCTTACCAGCAGGTGTCACATGGAAGTAAGGTGTCATTTCAGCTGGCACCGCATCCCCTGCCCGGAGCGACGAGCCTGGCCCCAAATCAAGGTGCCTGGGAAACATGGTCCTGGCCAGGAGATAAATGGAGCTGTCCTCCACCTGGACAAGGACCAGAACGACCCAGACATGCCCTGCATGCCACACAGGGGAGCTGGCTGGCGTTTCAGGAGCCACCTCTCACTGGGCACTCCTCTAACAGGACACACACCTCTTACAGGGCAAGGAATGCCTGACAACTGACCCTTAGCTGCTTCCTTGGGGCACTAACAATACCGATGCTTCACAACTTTTTTTTTTTTTTCTTTTTTTTTTTTACTATTTTGTGTCATTTCAGCCCGCATTGTCCTGTCCAAGAGGTCACAGCTAGGTCCTCCAGGCTGCCAGATGCCAGACTGCCCAGCCCAGAGTAAATGCAGGGCTGGGGGATTTTAGCAGGATGTGCAAGAGCAAGGCTTTGAATGGTGTTTCTCTTCAGAAGCAGTGGGATTCCCAAAGCATCCCTATCCAAGATGTGAGTTGTGAACAGTAAGTGAAAAAACACAGGCAAACAGCAATTTCTTATCTCACAGCAATTTCTGAGATGAGGTAAACACTATATAGGCCATTTTTAAAAACATTTCCACAACTGCTTTCACTCAATGGCATCCTCTGGAGCCCAAATCTCTTCTCAATCAGCTCACCAGAAACACTGTGGGGTTCATCAGTGTTGCACAGCAGCTGCACTAATCAGCCCAGCACTGGGAGTGCTCATCTTCTAGAGGGAAATTGTCATAAAACACCAGAAACTCACCCAAATCTCTACCACCACTGGCACTGCAGGTTCCCCTGCCACAGAGGGCTTTGTATTGGCAGACTGCAAAAGGAGTCTCTGGGTGCCCATGGGCTGGGAAGCTGTCAGGTGGATAGCAGCCCCAGGTGGGAGGGAATTTCACTCTGGGTGAGTGCCTTTGGCTGTGCTGGACCACTGCTAAGAGGGATTGCTTTGCTCAAAAGGAGAGGCCTGAGCTTCAGGTCTGTCACACCCAGAAAGGAGGCATCACCTGGGGGAGCCCTCCACATAAGCAGCTGCTGGGCAACAAAGCCTCAGCTGCTGAGTGACCAGCAGTGGAGCAAATCAAAGCAATTATAACTATTAAATATAAGCATTGATTAGTATGGTTCATAAAGTCAGGAATCATGCCATGTTCTCTTGCTTTGGTTTTTGCTCCTAAATTCTTCCATGACTGTGGGTATCCTTTTCCAGGATCCATACAGCCTCGTATTTTGTTCCCCTCCTGGAACAAATACAAAGGGGAGGATGGATGCTTTGTAGAAATCCATTTTCAACAGCCCTGTGAAAGTGTGGGAGTACAAATGTCTGACATCCATCAACACAGCTTCAGATACCCTCAGGCCCATCTCCTGCTTACAGGCTCCATCAGCCTATGCCAACCTGAAATACCTTGAAACAGAGATGAGTCATTTGTAAGGACTGATGGCTAATGTTGCTTCCACCATCCTCCTTCGTGCAAGAGACTTGCAAAAAATTTTCAAAATACCAAGAAAAGCATGAGTTTTACAGAAATTAAATGCTTCAGCAAAGCTTTAAAACTAAAGAATAAAATAATAGGGTGACCAATACAGTCCCTACAGCTGGGGGATGCTCAGGAAAGCAAAATAGAAGAGATTTGCTTTATTGGCTTTGAGCAAACAGCTCAGCTTGAGCAGTACAAGTGGCACAGAAACACCTGTGGCCCTAGCACTGCTCCACAGTACTGGGGTTGAAATGAGCCACACTCATTCATGCTAGAAAATAATCGAGCTCACAAGTGAAGTCATCATCTCAGGATGGAGATGCTCCATCAGGGATGCAGGGTGGCATTTCCCCTGCACACATACAGCAGGGAGAGGAGTAGACCAAAAACACACAGAAAGAAATACTTGTGTGGCCTGAGTGCTGCATGGCCCCATCATTCCCACCACTCCACCATCCCTCTAATTCCCCACCAACTGTTTCCAGCTTTCACTTTGCAGTCCCCATTCATCCTGGAGCTCTGGGACGCTCATGGCAGGGAATGTGCCCTCATGCACTTCTGCTACAGTGGCTACACACAGCAAACAAAAACCCAGCTGTTCCCATCTCCCTCTCCAGAGTACAGCTGGCTCTGGCACCCCAGCATCTACCACTGTTCAAGTAGGGAGAAAATGCAGAAGTTATTTAAATAAACAAATTCACTCTATAAAGGCTACGTGTGGCCAAACCGGATCTCCCAAGGTACACGGAGCTGCTCCTCAGCTGGTACAAAGTGTATCAGCAAAGGATATTTGCTCAGAGATTACAGCCTTGGGGAGCAAAAGCCAAGCCTTGTGACAGGGCAGAGATAAAAGAAACTGGAACTGAGAAAAAGAGAAGAAGGGAAAAGGAAAACACAGAGGAAAATTAAATGTCATCCTTCAACTGCACATTAATGGGCTTTGAACAGAGGCTAAAGTTACACCAAACAGCAAAGCCTGCCTCAAAACTGTCCCTCTGAACTCTGACCTATTTTTGCAGTGTCTGAATATTGTGATTTTTTCATCAAGTGCAGCACCATCAATGCCAGGACCTGGAGGACCCCTCTCCTCTTACTCAGAGGGTGAGGGGTGGGAAAGGAAGCAGAGAAGGGGCCAGCTGGGCCAGGGTTAGCAGGGCTGGCTCACCCTGGGAAGATGCTGCATCAGATGAACTCCATCCCAGTCATCCTTATGAACTGCCAATGGAAAGGCACTGGGAAGAGCACAGTTGTGGTTTGCTCCTCAAATTTTTCTTCTCTTGCAGAAAGACCGGAGTACAAGCACAGAGATAATGATTCTTTCCATAAGCATCTTTCCTGACAGAAGTCCAAACTGCCAGAAATGTCTCCCAGGCACTGCATAGAAAATGACTTAGCCCTTTTTCCCTTACAGGTGGGGAACTGCCATCATTAAAAAACATTTTAAAATACATTTACATGAAAAAAAAACTATTACTCTTATGGTTTTATCCTTTTCATACACTCAGTGTCTGCTGCAAGCCCAGTGCAGCCACAGCCAAATTGCTTGGTTGTGTCAGAACTCTGGTGGGACAGGAACAGTGATGGGTGGGAATTAATGATCTCCTTGTATCCATGAAGTATCTCCCACCCTATTTCTTCCCTTTTTCATCTCAGTGTTCCTTTCCACAGCAAACTTTCAAATTGGGGTTGCTTGTTTTTTCCCTAACCCAAAGCCCCTTTGCCTGTGGGGCACAGGTTGTGAGGGGGGAACAATTCTGCCACCACCAGCCCCTGCTGCAGCTGCTGACAGGGAAGCACCAGGGCAACCCCAGCAAAACACCCTTTGATCCAGAAAAACAGATGAAAGAGATGGTTTGGTGTCAACGATTCCCAAAACATTAAGAGTTCAACAACAGTGCAGTTATGACATTTAGCAGAAGCAGCTTAGAAATAACACTTGTTATGCTCCTACCTGTATCCCACCACCAGGAAAACAAAAGCCAAGAGAGGTGCTCATCCAGCTGGGTTGTGGGACACAGGACTAAGGGGGAAGAAAGTTTTAAAGATCTCAGGGACCTCTGCACCATCCCCTGAAACACCTGGACAGATTCACGAGCTGGCTGATAACTGAACCACAGAGAGTATGAGGAGACAAGAATGGAAAGAGGCTGCCATTCACTGCTATCCCCAGTGGACTAGGGGAATGGCAAGAATAACTGTTTTTGATTTTTAAGTTCTTCAAGAGGCTTAAAAAAAACAAAAGACAAAAAAAAGACGGAGTGATGGAGGGAGTGGTGAAGCAGCAAGAGCAGCGTGTGAAGGTGCAGTGGGGCAGGAGGATGAGTCAGTGGGAGGGGGCAGGGGCGAGGGCCAGGAGCAGGACTGGGGAGGGGGGATGTGGGCACAGAGCTCCTGCTCAGGGTCCCTGCAGAACACATGGGCTCCAACTGCCACAGGGAAAAAGCAAAAAACACCAAAGACCTGGTTTTACACAGAAGCTGAAAGCAGAAAGCTGATGGTTAATGGCTCCAGACTCTCTCCTGCATCCTGCACATCTGGCAGCTTTGCAGCGCCCTGATCCTGGTTTTAAGCCTAAAATGCTTCTCCCACAAGATGCAAAGCCCTCCCGCCAGGTGCACAGGCTGCTGGGCACAGCTTTGTGAAGCAACCCTGGCTCTGGGAGAGCCTTCAAGCAGGAGGGGCTCAAAGAACCCAGCCCTCAGCCGCCTTGAAACAGCTTTCCATATTGAGTGATCTTCATAATTAAACCAGAGCCAAGTGTCATGGCAGAACAGCAGCTAAATACAGAGCTGGGAGGGGGGAAAGGCAGGGGTCTGACTGCCTGGCAATCAAAGAGGGCAAAGGAAACCTGAGCTCTGTAATTGCATCCCAATCTGAGAACAGGCAGGAATAGAAAGGTGCCTCCAAAAAGAAATCACATTGTAATTAAATTTCTCTCCCTTTCTACTCCATAATTTGAAATGTAAGTATTTTAAATTATGATGGGTAATACCTCTGTAGAGTAAATTAAAACTACCTAATATGCAAACCTAAGCTATCTCCAGTAACTTATATTCCATGAAACTGTTTGCAGGCCGTGTCCCAGGAAGTGCAGCAAGTAAGGTGAGCACCAGGGTGGCTGGAAGTGACAGAGTGTCACCTCACCTTTGTACAGCTCCTCACTTCTGTACAGGACATCTGCCACCAAAATCTCTCAACTCACTACCAGGTGCCTTTCCTCCCTACTGGCAGGGATAAGCAGCACTGGAGGTACCACACTGGGCAGCTGTTTCAGTCTGACCTTGTAGCCACAAAAAGCAAATTGTTGCACCCACGGCCTGGTGCAGTCTTGGATTGGTTTCTGAGGTTTAGAAACCAGGTGAGATTTGGGCACTGGAGCTGACAGTGGCCACGCTCAGCTCTGACAACAGAGACAGGGCTGCTCATACGTGCTGGGAAATGCTGCAACTGTGTGGGCAGAGTATGATACAGTGGACACATTTAGAAGCACTTACACTGACTTTTAAAAATACATTAATTTTACACATCTACTACTTCAAGAGGTTGGGTTTTTTTGGGGTGGGTTTTTTTAATTATTCAAAATAACACCCTTTCTCCCTGCTAAAATTTGTTCTGCATATCAATCAGAGTGAAAAGCAATCATTTGGACCCTTCTCTATGCACACCACCACAAAAAAAAAAAAAAAAAAAAAAAGAAAAGAGTATCAATAAATAAGAAGTCTTCTTTCCACTGCCATCTGTGTCGAGAAGGAAATCCCCAGCATACATGTCTTCTAGTAGAGCCACTTAATCAAAATACCACTAAAAACACACACAGAGTTTCCATCAGAAATTTAGAGGTATTCTGAAGCATACAGGCAATCCTGAACTGGTAGACCTGGAAACATGCAGGGCCCTGTTTGTAGGAGCTGGGAGGACATCTCTTCTGGGAGCTGTGCTTCAGCACACAACATTCTCATGGCACATGAGATGCCTGAGCCACTTGCACTTGCTGGCAGCAAATCTAATTACAATTCATCATTAAAAGTGGCAGGAAAGCACATAGGGAATTATTTATCTCTCATCTTGTAACAGAATGGCAAAGCTGGCCTTGGAGAATGACTTTTAAAATTTTTTCACCTCAAAACACATAAAAATTACTAACAGACTCAAGTAAATTAATACCATGAATTAAGTCAGCAGTGCTGCTGCACGGAAGTGAAGCTTGAACATCAAAAGCCTAGGTATCAGCCCAAAGCAAGTGCCATTCCACTGGTTATGCAGGTTTGTGACCACAAGATTTGAGTTTGCTTCATCCCTTACTGAACGAGGGATGAATTTATTGATTTATTTATTTTAATCAGACTTCTCTCATGTCACGCACACTCATCAAACCCGATTGGCAGGGCATGAAATAGCAATACCTAAAAATAGAAGCGAGGAAGTCTCGCTCCACTTCCACCCTCCTCCCAAAAATCTGCCACACGGGGCTGCAGCGAGGTGGGGTCCCATGGGATGGAATCGGCCCGACGGTGGAAAATGGATGCTGTTCCCACTGCAGAGGCACCAAGGCAAACAGCAAAGCAGCCGAACCCACATCCCTCGGAGGCTCTTGGTTGCAAGGGGTTTGCATTGACTGCAAAGGCAGCAGTACCGCCCAAGATCTTTTTGGGCTGGGGTCACGTCACTAGTGGGATCTAGCACCAGTCCCTAGAAACGATAGAGATGGGCAACGTAAAAAAAAAAACCCAAAAACCCCACCAACTCAAGCTTTGCTATGTGCTCTGGGCATGATCCTAGTCCCACAGAAGTGCGTGGGCGTTTTGCAACTATTCCCAGTAAATGTAGATCTGTTCTCCTCTCCTTGTTCCCTTGCTGTCTCTGCTTGGCATTCCTTCCCCGCCTCAGTTCTCCTTCCCTCTGCCGGGGTTAGCGCCTGCAGCCCCAGGCACGGCTTCCCCACCCATCCTGTGCCTCCACAGAGGTGCGCACAGCAGCTGGAACCCGGCCCATTTCCAAGCGGCACCTACCGGAGTCACCTCCCACATCAGCAGGGATAGCTGGCTCCAGGAGCTCAGCAGCCAGCGGGAAACGCCCGCCAGCCCCCGAGCTGCCGGCCAGGAGCTATCCGGGAAACGCCGCGCTCGCAACCTGCGCCTTGCGATTCATTTTACTATTACAGTCATTTCACTAACTACTTAATTGCAGCCATCTCTCTGCGTCTGTCTCGGCCCGACACCCACAGCTGTGGCCGCCCACGCCGCCACCCACGCCGGCCCACACTCTGACTCATGCTCCAAGCCGTGCTCGAAAAGCCCCGCTCCCCGCCGAACGCTCCCTTCAAATGTGTGCTGCTACTTTGATCTATTTCCATAGATTCCTGTGAGTCATCTGATCCGTCTCTGATCTAAACCCAGTAGACTAGAG
Organism: Peucedramus taeniatus; assembly: GCA_013400575.1. Lineage (NCBI taxonomy): Eukaryota > Metazoa > Chordata > Aves > Passeriformes > Fringillidae > Peucedramus > Peucedramus taeniatus. Next base: position 159,560 of record WBNO01000084.1, read on the forward strand.
CCTGCATGTATGCTGTTTTGCATGAATTTGGCTCGCACAGAGGGCTGACCCTGCTGAAATGCACAGGCATGCGAGAGCACAAAATTCCTGGGAACTTCTTCCAGGAGGGAATTGCTTACTTATCCAAAAAGAGCAATTAGTTTCTATTAAAAAGTCTCACTGTGCTCTAAAAAATTATATATATATATATATATGTATAGGTAGTGAGGACAGCATTATTCTGGGATATAAGGCCACAGCGACACTCAGAACCCTTTTCCACCAAATCCCTTCACAGCCTTTTCCCACCTCACAGCTTGTTACCCTCTCCTCACTTTGCAGATGGCAGCACGGTGGTGCCAAACCTCAAAGTGCACGCTGGTAGGAGCCAGCCTGCCACTGGCAGCACCTTTCATGAAGGCACGGGGGATGATCCATCCTGGACACCTGGAGGCAGTGCAATTTGGCTGCTGTCACAGGGGAAGGCAGTAATGACACCCAGGCTACCACCAAGGCTTCACGCCTACTATCTGGCAGATTTATGGTCCCTTGTTATCCCAAACCCCGAGAGACGTGCCCCAGGGATACCCAAACTCTTCCCGAGTGGGCATTGTCTCCTGGTGATCTCTCCAGCGCTCGTGGGTGGATCCACAGAAGCCATGGGGAAACATTTCTAAGCCTGCCATCTCCTCGAGCCGTTATGTGGTTTGTGGAGGATGCTGTCCTGGCTGAGTGTGGATAGTCAGAGGTGCTCATTCCCACCTGGAGGCTGTTGGCCAGGTCATGCCAGCCTGTGCCTGAGCTGCCCCTCCCCTCCCACAGCCAGCACTCGACCTTGCAGATGTACCTTCCTCAAGCCTTGCCTCTGCAGCCACCAGCATTATTCCCATTCCACAGCCTCCCTGCGCACAGCAGGCAGGCAGCATTCCTTCCTGAGTGCTGCACAGGCAAGTAGCAGATGGTGCCTGTCACTAAAAGCAAATAAATGCTTTGGTGCCCTGATTTATCTGCGTAAATACCACCTGAATTATCGAGGACAGGAGGCCCTGCTGGAAACGCCCTTCTTAGTGGATTTGAACTCCTTGATAACAAGCTCCAAGCACATGGAATTCACACTTTACAGGGTGTATATTACTAATGGCTTATTTAGGTTTGCACAGATGCATTTGAAACACAAAATTAAAAAAAAAAAAGGAAAAAGAAAAAAGAGAAGCCAGATGGGTTTCACAAAGTTGTCACAAGGATAACTCCCAGACATGTCTAAAATGCTAAATATTGAGAAAAAAACCAGAGATGGGAAACTTGAAGTCTACACCTGAGCTTCCTGAAGTCAGTGGCAAAGCTTCTGTCACCTCCCTGCAAGAAGAGCTGCAGGCATGCAATTAGAGATGGGAAACCCAGGGCCAAATTACTTCCCTTTGCTCCCTGGGTATAAAACCAATTAACTCCCTTCTGCACAGCAGATGAGCAACAGAAAGCCAAAGCTTCAAAGCTTCCCAGCGGCTGATGTTTGGGTTCACCCTTTTATATTCCCCATCCATCCTCCTAATGGGTCTCAGCACTGCCATCATGCCTGGCACCAGGGGAGAGGGGGAACCTATGGCCATCCATCTCCCCCTGCAAAATGCAGCCCAGCTGTAAAGGAGCTCTGGGAGCTGCAGGTTTATTTAAACCAAGTCGGTGGAGCTGGGCCCCCCCACCCAGCGCCGTGCACAGCTGGTCTCAGCTCTCCCTGGGAGTGCTGTATCTTCCAGCAATTCCTGCTGGTGTGCACTGCAGGGTGTGGCACAGGGAATGCTCTGCCAGCCTGGAGCAGGGCTGTTCATTCATTTAAGCATCTTGGACTAGGGAAGCATGAATCTCCATCTGGTAATTTGTCACAGGAATAACATCAGCATCAAGAGGGTGACCAACCCTTACTGCAAAATGCAGCTGTGCTCCATTCCTGGACACCCCAAAAAGTGCCAAAAATAACCCAAGTGTCCCAGGGAAGCACAGCAAGGATAACCAGCAAGGGGTAGCACTCCCTGGGTATTTTTTTTTTCTGGAAAACCTACAATGACGTAGCACTTCAGTACTGAACAACCTCTTCTCCCTTTTTCCCCCTAGTTATTTTTGTTCATTTTCTTTCATTTTGTTTTTGTTTGTTTTCAAGAGAACTGGGGGAGGACGAAGAGAAAGGGGTAGAAAAAACATTGTGTGATTTGATTTGAATTGAGCTGCACTTTCCCTGTGCTTTTTTTATGCTCGATGGGAATGATGCATGCAAGTCTGGGAAAACAGCACATTTCACCAGCCTGAAAAATATTGCCTTGGGCCGAACCCAAATTTTCACCACTTTCACTGGAAGCTGAATAACATTTTTTGAATAGCCAGAGCGGCAACCTGTAATACCCAGAGCTCTAAAAAAATAGATGTGATATGGTAACTGAAGCCTCAGCAGTCTCAAATATTTTTAGGGTGTTGATGGCCATCAGCAGCACTGAGCATCATGCTCAGAAAGCGGCACTCAGCCTTTGCCAACCCTTGCAGCACTTCCGAGTGGGAAGCGGCAAGGCAAGCAAGTCACTAGAGGGAGAATTTCTGTCTTCCAGGTCCATAAAGGATATGCAATATATAAGCAGAATCAAAATGAATCACAAAACCACATGGAAACTGCCTGATTTCCCCTATTATTCCTAACACATCAGCTCTAAATGATACACCCCAGAAGAGCTGCAGTTAAAATATTGTTGTTTATTCAGTTATTTCCATACGCGTCTTATTTATTTAGGAACAAGACAAATACTACTTGCATGCCTACTCTGCTGGAATTAATCATCTCCTCCATCCTGGGATGGAGGAGGTGGGAGGAATACGACAGCCATGTGTGTGGGCAGGCACAGAGGTGGGTGTTTGCCTGTTGGAGCAAGCCAGGGTGAACACTCAAATTCAGAGTCTTCCCAGGGTCTTGCACAACACTCCGCATTTACTTATTAGTTTTTTTGTTTAAATACATTTTCTTTGCGAGTTTTATTTCTGATCAAGGGGCATATTGGTGCAGTTCGCTGCTTTGGGATAAGATGGGGTATTTGCTTCCCTTTGGTGGAGGCTCACACCTCTGTGGCCTTTGAACACGGATTTTCAGCCTTTCCTCTCTGCCGCATCTTGGCTCTCGGCCGCTCTCCCCGCGAGCCCTCCCTCGCCATTCAGAGCTGCTGAGAGCACCTTGGCTGTGTCTGAATGGGGGAACATTTGTTCCCGCTCGCTCCGGCGCGGGGAGGGAGCTGTGTGTCAAGCAGTGACGGTGGTACAGCGCGCAGGAGCCTCGCCAATGTCGCCGCTCACAGCGGGGATGCCAAGGCGCGGGCGCTGCCGGCTCCACTCGCAGCAGGAATCGCATCCACTCAGAGAAGCAAAGCCACACTTGCTGGGAAGCCCCGGGCCAGGAGAGCCACGGCATCGCTCTGGGGAGGGGAGGCAGCCCACAGACACCCGACACAGGGATAGGGGCTGTGGCTGTCCCCCCACCACCAGCTCTCTGCTCCTCCCCAGTCACTGACTCTGCAACCGACCCAAACCCTTTTTCAAACATTTATTTAGCTTGAGAAAATGGTCAATTTCACTTGGAATGTGGTCCTAGTCTATTTAATTTTAAAATTATTCGATTAATCTCGTATCTAAACAAACAAAGGCAAAAGAAAGGCCAACTCTAGTAAACCTGATTAGAGCAAGCCTGATCAAACACTCCCAAGTTGAACACCTCAATCCATCTGTGCACAGCCACACTGAGAGTCAGTCCTTCGGGTTAAACCCCACTGGCAATGAACACCGTTTGGGATGTTAACAATATGTTTAGTATCTGAACGTCTCCTTTTATTTACCTTGGAATTACAGAATCAATTAGGTTGAGAAAGACTTGCAGTCATAGAGTCCAACCATAAACCTAACACTGACACATACACCATGAAACCATGTTCCAAAGTGCCACATACCTTTTTATTTCCCACTTGTCACAGCATGTGTGGCAGTTGAGACAGCCACGAGATACAGAAAAACACCACAGCACTTCAGAAGGCTGCAAGCATCTGCCCTTCTTGTCCTTCAGCCCAGCCTTTTGTAGCCCTGGTGTTCCTGCAGTGCCCCTGTGTGCCCTCTGCTCCCTTTGGGGGTTGCTCAGTGCCCCTGGGCACTCCATGGCTCATTGCTGTCAGTGCTGCTCACCTGCTCCTCACAGCTGCACCCACTGGGGATGAGGCTGGGCCCAGCCCCACTCACAATCACCACAGACTGTGTGCCTGCAATCACCTACTTACAACAGCAAGGAAACCCATAACATCTCCTGTTGATGCGATTCACGACCCTCAATGAATTAAGGGATTTTTCAGCTTGGACAGGGGAACAAATCCCTTTTTTGGGAGCCCTCTGCCATGAACAGAGCCTGAGTTAGCATTACAGGAGTGCTGATGTCCTGCTGACCTGAAGATCAGCCTCGCACAGACAAATTTCATGCAAACAGCAAAGCAAAAGCCGGTGTCACCCACCTTTACCTTCTGCTACCAACTTCCAGTGATCGCAAGGGAGGTTTTAATCTCACCAAAGCTTGAGGCACTGTGGTAACATCTATCCTCTTACATCCTCCCTTCTCCATCCCTTCCAAGGGAAGTCCTCAGCAGAGCAAAAAAGAAAACAGGTAAAAATGTAGTATCTGCTTATATACACTTTCTGCCTTCTTTTTAGAAGAGAAATTTTAGTAAAGACCCTGAGTGGGGAGCCCGAGGAGGGACAGGTTGCATCCCATCCTGCCCAGAGGAAATGTAACAGCACAATCCCTGGGGAACAGAGGTCAGCTGCTGCCCCTCTCCCAGCTGCACCAGGACCATTTTCATTTCAGCTAGGGAGCGAAATGTAAAAAAAAACCCAACAAAGCAAAAAGTAAAAAGTCACCACAGTATTTTGGTTCCTTTCACCAAGGCCCAAGAGAGTGGTGTGGGAATGGCAAATGGGAATTCAAGGCGATCTGCAGAGCAAAAAGGACCTCATGCCTTTTCTTCCTTCTTTGAAATACCTAAAAAAATAACTTTAGAGGAGAATTCTTCTGTCTTTTCTTAAACAATGGAAAGAAAAATACAATCTTGGCATTTTTGCCCTCAACTACAAAGACTGTGAATTTATTTTGGGAGAAAGCAAAATGGCATCTCAGAACCTAACACATTCAAGACACTGAGCGCTCCAAAAATAAAGCTGAGCATCACAAGGCAGACAGCCCTGTCAGCAGGCTCTGAGCGGGAATCGCTGCCCCTGTCAGAGCAGATTTCATGAGGCTTGATAGCAAAGGCATCTGGTGAGGGCTCTGCTGTCTAATCCTCAAAGCACACCTGATATTGCAGGAAGAAATCTTGGATGTACTCAATAGTCACACTGTCAGACTGGGGCTCCGTTTAGCACCAGGAGCTGTTTCTAGAGAGCTTGAGAAAAAGTGACAGAGTGAGGAAAGAAGGAAGAAAAGAGGGAATAAAATACAGGACGACACTTACATAGATGTAATGGCTAACAAATGGCTTATTTTCTACCCCTAGAAACATTGAAAAATACTGTATTAGTTGTCCCCTGGTATTAGAGGCTCTATAGGACACCTTGATCTTATACAAAGCACAAGGCAAACACAGTCCTTACAGTGGAAAATTGGTGGGGCTTTTTTCCAGCAACAGGAGTGGATCATTTCTGGAATTAGTACTCTAAGTCATTACAATGGCATATAAGGCTTTAAAATATGCATTGGGTTTTCCTGAGTAAATCAGCATTTACATGATGAGAGCACAGGGGGAAATCCTCTAGACACCACTGAGGAATTTGTTCATTTGTCATTACTGAATTTTGATAAATGCTCTTTAATGTGTTTCCTACACTCCTGGAAGTTGCTGTCGTTTTACAGGGACTGGGTGTGCCCCAGCCCTAGGAGAGATGTATCACAGCAGGCAGCCCCAGCAAAAAGCTGTCAGTCCTGTGGGTAACAGAGGATGCTGCTCCCTCCTCCTCCTCCTCACAGCCGAGTCATCAGCACAACATCCCTACACGTGCCAGAAACACAGAGGTAAGGGTTGTTTCCTCTGCATCCCCGTATGAGGATGAACCATGGAGCACCCTGACCCTCATGTTTTACTCCCTTTGCACTACTGAAGAAAAGGAGAGCATTTTAGGGAAGCAGAGCCTGGCTCTGCCACAGCAGCTGGCTCACAAACCAAGCAGTTCTTACTGCAGGGACCCCCTGAATTTTTTCTGTTGAAGTAATTTGTGTAGGAATGATGACACTGTCATTAAGGGTAGATGTTAATAGCGATAGCTACACAAAGAGTGTAATTTCAGCTTCTCTGTTCAGGCTGTAGCCCACAAACAGCAATAAGCAGGGTGAATAAATCCACACATGTCCCTGTGGGATCACTCCCCTGACTTGCTTTTCATCCTAAACCCTGGTGAACTAAAAGCTACAGTCACCTTCACTGCAACCCGGTATTTAGGCTTATGGAAAACCAATAAATCTTTACATTCAGAGAAACGGCTCGGGTTGTTATCCAGCATTCCTTGACCGCAGGCACAGCCTCTGCTCCCATCCTCTTTGTGGCAAGGAGCCCAGGGCTCCCCAGCCAGCCATGCCAAACCTGCCAGGCACTGCAAGGGCACCGGGGGTATCAGTGCTCCTGCTCCGCTTTTCACCTGAGCTTCTCTCTTCGGGAGCTCTGCAACACCCATTAATTACTACTCCGAGCAGTGTGATGGATTGGGATGGGTTTGGGCTTTGGAGGAAAACGGGGGACAGCAGTTCAGTGGGATCCAGCTTTCTCCATGCCTGCATCTCTTCCCCTCGCTCAGGCGGAAAACAACAGCTGTGACAAGCGGGGGAGCAGCATCGCCCACTCCCTACTCCCACTCACGCCGGGAAGAAAACAGCCTGCTCTCAGTTCCTCCTCACTTCTGTCGGCTTCCAGCAGTGCCGGGCTGCCAGCGAGGCAAGAAGTCGTGTCAGCAGAGCGGGTGCAACTCTAGAGATAAGGGGAGGTCACCGATTAAACATCTCATTGATTCTTTTCCAAGGACGGGAATTACAGAGTGCCTGCAGCGCTTGTAAATTGTCATTGTTGCGGGATGAAGTTCACCTGTAGTAGCCAAGCATGAGCAGAGACTTTGTCAGAGTCAATGATTAGTTATTTATTTCCCTGGATTTCTACAATACTAAAGCAGCACCCATCCAAAAAGCCCTGGGCTCAGTGCCATTATTTAAAACATGCACATAGAAAGTTTTCCACCCCCGGTCAGCCTCACCCACAGCAACACCCAGCTGCGAGCCCTGGGTGGGGGGAAAGAGAAGGAGGAAAAAAAAAATAAAGAGAAAAGCAAGAAGCAATCCCCTTGGCCAGCCCACCTTGTCTGGGAAGAGCAGGACCTCCCTCTAATGCTCAGTTACCTATGTTCTCCCAGGACACAGGGCAACCCCTGCAGCCAGGCTTGGCCAGGGCCTCCTCACATCCCTGCAGGTCACAGGGATGCAGGTGGTGAGGCCAAGAACAAGGATCTCTAAATCCTGGTTTGTGAGCAGTTAAACCAGGATGGGAGACCGTCTGCAAGGCAAGGGAGAGCTTTTTCTCAAGCCAGGAAAGGGAACAGTGCCTCTTAATATAGCAAGAGGAGTAATATAAAGAGAGTCTTCCCTATCTCCCACCTCCCATCCCTCCTACATCCTGACTTATTTTAGTGCCTGGCTACACCCCGGAATGCAGAAAACCATTAGGGTTGCCAAATGCCTGTTTCAGGAGACAATTTTCATACACAAAATAATTTTGGTTTTGTTTGCTGCTCCTCACTGGAGCACCTATGGCTAAGGCTGGCCAGCAACCCTGCTGACAGCTCCTGAATTCCAGCAAACTTGGCCTGCTGGCTGGGAGCAGACTGGGCCTCCTGGCCCCAAATCCCAGGAAGCTCCTCTGGTCCTGGCTGTGCCTCCAGGTGTGCTGGTGGCCAGGCTGCAGGGACATGGGGAAGGGCTGTATCGAGTACCTGCCTACCCTGGCACCTGACAGGGAATGAGGGGGGACCTTTAGTGGGTCATGGCCCCATGACACCATGGATGGCAGCAACGCAGAGTCTTTGATTTCGGATTGAGGACAGCCAGACCCAGCTGCGGTGGGCTGAGGAAAGCTCCCCTCCCACACCAGCTCTCTGTGTCCCAGGGAGAGACATTAGCCACAGCCACAAAGTGAGAGTCACAAAGTTGCATGCTGAGACCACAAGGCCTCAGTTTACATGCAGCTTCAGAGAAAGCCTGAGCAAGTAAGTCTTTTTGGAAGAAATCTTGCAGCTTCCCCATGGTGGCCAGCATCCCCCTCCTAGTCCCAGCAGAGCAATGCTCTTGACCTGTCCCCTGGTACAGGACACATCTGCCAGAGCATCTCTGCATCCCAAGAGGCTGCACACTGAGGATCCCAAGCTAATGATAGCTGCTCCTTAATTTGTTGGTCAAACTAAGTATTTTCTGTCACAAAGGCACTCGCGACAGAATTCAGCTGTTGGTGAAACATGCATACTGATGAAAGCTGCCACTTTATAAATGAAGGCTCCTCCATTAAAAAAAAATCTTATTTTGTGGAGTTTCATTCTAATAATATTATTTTTACCTATTAAATTACATGTCAGAAGTAGTTACTCTATCATGTCATATTATGACAGGAATAATAGTTGAAATATTCTCCTTTTACTTGCCATTACAATCACAAAGAGTAGCTGTTATCTGGTGCTGTTCAAGACATCTTTTCTTTGTTCTAGATCAAAGTGGCTCCTGTTTGTGCCCCAGTGAAGTCGTCAAACCATTTTGTTACAACATGAACATGAGTCACTTTGATCTAGAAACAAAGGCTAGGGAGATTAATCAGTATGTAGCCAAACCACTCTTAATTAAAAAATTAAAAATAAAAATAGCTGAAGCTCTTACATCATACTATGATGTGTAGGTAATTGTAAGGCATGTAATGCACTGCCTTTATGGGGATGACACGAGAAGTTGGAATGGCAAAAGATCCACACACACTAACCAGATTTTCCTCAAGCATTCTAAAATTAAAAAAAAAATTAAAAAGAAATAATTTAAGAAATAATAATTAGTAAAATATTTTCCCAAATTTTCTATTTATGATAAACTGAAAATATTTGGGTTTGCTCTAATTCAGCATTCAGCAATACAGATTATTTTTCCCTGTGACATTTTATAAGAATCCTGAAATCCAATCCTGAACTTTATCTCTCTATCATATGTTGGGTTTATAAAACATCATCTTCAATAATGTCTGCTGGAGCCTGATTTGGTTAGTGATGCATTATCACAGAAGTTTGCTGAATTCTTTCTGAACCAGGTGGTTTCCAAGGATGAAAAAAAAAAAAAATCAGACGTAGTGAATCCAGAATATTTCAAAGGCATGTTTCTGTCTCATCAAGAAGGTCCTAGATAAATAATCTAAGACTTCTCTTCAAATTTACAATACATTTATCAATTAAAATAGCAAAATAAATAATAAAATAGCAAATTATGAAATTATATCATTTATAAATTATAAAATAGCAAAATAAATTATCAAAATACTTTGATAAAAATATTTGTGCATTAATTGTATAAGGCTTTTAAAAGGTCAAAAGACATTCCCGAATCCTCAGTTTCTAGATCAAAAGACTGCAGGTTTAGGGATGAAGTAATATTCCCCTGTTTTTCTCATCAGCTGTACTGGCCACCTCTTTTGCTGAGTAGGGGAAGGAAAAGCCCCAGCAGTTCCACTGTGCAAAGCCTTGCTGGAGGCTGCAGTGGCATCAGGAGAGGTCTGAAGGACCAGGGGTTTGTGTTCTCCTCTGGTGGTCCTTAATAAACTCAGTCTCCTGGCCTTCCACTGCAGAGAATCTCTGCTTTTCCTTTGATTTGCTGTCCCTCAGCCTTGATCATTGCTTTTATTTATGCAAATCCAAAGCTTCATATTTTAAAGGACTGCCTCAGCACTCCAGCAGATGTAAAGCACAACAGCTGGATATTAATGCAGCTTGGCATCACAACCATTTGGGGCCTTTTTTTCCCCTTAATTAATGCTCCACCATATTACAACTAGGAAACAGTTTCTCTTCTTTTATTACCATCCTATCCCTGAGCCAAGTATTAAACAAGACTTAATTTAATTAAGTCTTATATTTTCTCTCCTTGCAAGATTATTCAGTAACACAAGGTTCCTACCCAGCTCCTTTTCTTGCAGGCAGATAGGAATCCTGCTGATGGTGGTGGGAACGCTTCAGACACCTAATTTACATGCAAGACGGATTACTGGGTTATGAAAAGTAGAGATATTTTCAACCAATCCTGTGGTTCACCTTTTGCTTTGCCCCACATTCCCAAGCTGCTCTGCTCTCCCTACCCTTCTGCAGTGTGTGGAGACATCACCAGCTTCAGACCTCACTCCCAGCACCACCAGGCTTGTCCCACCTTTGGGTTGCTCCATAAAAACAAAAGCTGTGAACTGTAGGTTCGAGGGTTATATCCTGACCTTATCCTGCTGGCATTGCTTCTTCCCCTTACTCCCAGATTTTCTCTGCAGACTAGGTGAGCTGGTTTTCCTCACCCTGGTGTTTTAAAGGGAGGAAATGCCTCTGGTCCCCACTCTTAAGCACACTCCTATTTGGAGTGGACCTCTGGTGTCCTCAGACTCCCTGGACATTTGGATCCAGATGACATCCTGCTAGCTCCTTCATGAGTCTGCCCACCAAATGCCTGGCTGGAGACCAGGACTGCAGCATCTACTGTGTTCCCATACTCCACCACTAAAATACCCAATTAACAGGGTTGCTGCCCCAACAGATCCACTCTCATTCCATCAAGGGGAGATTTCTGCTGGGATCTGAAGTCACACAATCACTGCTGTGTGTGCCCAAGGTATAACCCGACCAAGGGGGACCTTGAGGGATGGGACTGCTGAAACAGCACTCTTCAAGGGGCACAAACTGCATCAACATGGGTTGGAGCAAGCCTGAGTCATCCCAAATCTCATAGCGAGTGGGAACAGCAGTGGAACAGGGCTGTGCCTCCAAGCAAGCCCCACGCTGTCCCTGGCACTCGCTCTGGGCAGTGAGCTGTAACAGCACCTGCTGAGCATGCTGCTGAAGGGTTTGGCACCACTGACCACTGACCACCACCTGGGCACTGCTGAGCATGGCTCACCACCTTGATTCAGCCCTTGGGTGACCAGGAACAGCAACACATGCCTGGCAGCCCAGAGTAGATCTGGCTTTAGAAATCCTGCAGATGTTTTGACTTAGGAGTGGGCATCTCATCCTTTTGAGGCACAATAAATAACTGACATGTTGTGGTTAGTCACTTAATATCAGTTGATGTTGACAGCCACAGCTTGGATGGAGCACAGAAAGCAAAACCCTTGCAAGGAGCCCTTGGGAAGGGGATGCACAGTGTCATGTCACACAGGGCATCTTTAAGGAAGAAAAAACTTGTCCCAGGCTTATTAGCTAGGCAGTGCCAGCTCCACAAAGCACACGCTTCCAGCTAAAAATGGGGAACACCACCTTGAAGCAACAACTTACAGCAAAACCCAGAGCCTCGGGATAAACGCAACCAAGGGAACAAACAGGTCCCAGCTCTGAGGGTTTCATTCAGTCCAGAGCAGAAAACCCATGGGCTGAGTCAGGCTGTGAGTCACATCCATTGATTTCCCAGCACTCCTGCCAGCAGGCTTGCCCAAGCAGGGGCTACAGCCTGCCCCCAGCACCCACCTCAGCTCTGCCTCAGGGAGACTGGGAGCGACACTCCCAGAGAAGAACAAGGAGAATTCTGCCCATGAGCAGTGTCAGGAGGAGACATCAAATGGCAGCAGCACTGAAAGGGGAAGGGAGAGATTGATGGGAAGGGTGAAGAGGCAGAAGAAGCCTGGGCAGGAGTGGGTGTCTGGTCCAGGTACTGGTGACAGCACACCAGGAGGCTTTGGAGTCTGAGAAAAGCACTCTGCAAAAGGAAAAACACATTCGAGCAGCGGGGTGAAAGGTCTGGAAAAAGCGGCGAGTGAGAGAGAAGGAGTAGGAGGAAACGTGGGCGTAGAAGTAGGTGGTGCCACATAGCGAGTTTCTGATGTAGCCAGGAAAGGCATCCAGAGCTCCCAATTTCCAGGCCCACACCTTCACCAGGAGACCATCTGTGCTCTCCCAGGGGGAAGGAGCCCCCAGGTCAGGCAAGAGCGTTTTCCTCATTCTGCAAAAAATAGCAGGAGGTGCCGAGGCGCGGAACAGCTCCACTTCCCAGGGCTCCTGCGCTGGCAGTGACGCTCCCAGCTGGGTCTGTGCCTGCAGTACCCACTCTGTGGGAGAACTGCATCACTGCTCTGGGACCTGCCATACTCACCTGCCTCCTAAAATGGTGTCGCAGCTGATGTTTTCGAAGCATCAGATGATAGCTTGGCGTTTTTTCCTCCCAGTGCACAGCCATATGTAATCCAATTCCTCCTTTTGGAGCACTTCAATGAGGATTTTAGGTTGGACTTTGTTTCTGATTAAAGGTTGTCTTTCATGAAGACTGTCATTTCCCCAGATTCTGTTGAATGCAGACTAGAGCAAAGCAACCAAACAGTGCAGTGGTGGGTCTCTTTCCATTTTTTCTTTTTGCCTCCAGCCTTAATTAAAAGGAAAATTCTAACAATTCTGAATAGGGATTCTTTTTCCTGGTATCATTTGTGTTTGTGAGAGCAGGCAGAACACTCACCTGTTTCCCCAAGTCCTGATGCTGGGGCAGCATGGGGAGGACTCACAGGCAGTGTCAGAAATGCCTCCAGTGCAGTGCTCAGCTGCAGTGAGGGCACATCCCCATTGCACTGGCCTCATCCCCTGCAGGGCTCCATCCAGCATGGCCTTGAACACTTCCAGGGATGGGACACTCCCAGCTTCTCTGGGCAGCCTGTGCCAGATGTACCTTATAGGGAACAATTCCTTCCTAATAACTAATCTGAACCTGCCCTCTGTCAGTTTAAAGCCATTACCCCTTGTCCTGACACTACCTGCCCTTGCAAACAGACCCTCCTCAGCTCTCTTGTAGGCCCATTTTAGGTATTGAAAGGCTGCTGTAAGGCTCCTCAAAGCTTCCTCTTTTCCAGGCTGAACTAGCTCAGCCCATCTTCATTGGAGAGGTGGTCCAGCCCTTTGACCACATTTGTGGCTCTCCTCTGGACTCATTCCATCAGGTGTACGTCCTGAGGTTTCCGTTTAGGATCAGGAGACTGAAATAAGGTGCAACAGTTCAAAAAGTCAAGATGTGGCTCATCTACAAAAAACAAGGCACCTCTGGCAGGCACTTCAGGTGCACCTCATGGGGTTGGGATCAGGGTCAGCAGCAGGTGACACATCCAGCCCCTTCCCCAGTATGGCTGCAGAACTGCCCAGAACCCCTAACCCCACAATGCACACATCAAACTGCTTTGCAAATACCACAGCCCATGAGGAGCAAAACATGTCTCATTAATTTAATGAAGAGGGTGTAGAGCAGGGGGAGTGATGGCTGTGCCAGCCTCACTGCCAGACAGGGGTAGGACACAAAGAAACCAGGCAGTGTCAGTCCCTCAGTGTCCCCTGCCAGCAGCACACACCTCCTGGGTGCACAGGGCTGCCAGAAGCTCCAGCACAGCCACAGCAAGCAGCAAACCAAATCAGCCTCTTGGCATCCCATGGGAACGCAAACTTTTGACACCATTGGAGAGGGCCCGTCAGTGTGAGCTGTGCATTTACATGTCTCTGCTCTCTCCCTGTGAAATGCAGGGGCCAGTTTTGCTGTGTTACCTGTAATAAACATTTAATGCCATGCATTCAGGATCCCTTGTTTGCCCTGTAGAAAGTTTCTCTTAATGCATTAGACTCGGAGAACAAAGCCTGGACTGTTTAGCCGCAGGATTTAACCACCTGTTGTAATACCTAGTTGATCTAATCTTTTGTTTTAATTAAAAGCCTTTCAGTTGGGTTTGCAGGTTTTTTTCCTCCCTGCACCCAATGCCAGCTTGCCACCTGCTTCACTGTCTCTGTCTTGGCTGTGGAGTTCACATCAATCCTCTTCATTGCCTCCAAAAGCATGGAAATGGATAGAAAACGAAGAAATCCATCTCAGCAAGTGTCCAGCCTGAGAGCCAGCACTGTCTGGCCACTGCTGGGCACAGCAAAGGGTGAAATGAAATGGCTGCCACGAGTGGGGAGCCAACAAAGCAATAAGCAGAGTGTCTGCTGCTCTCCAGGCCAGCTCATCTCTGTTTGAGGGAAGAAACCTTTGGGCAGTGAAATGGGACCCCAGTCCCTCTGACACCCAGGGGATTGTTTTGGACACCAAGAGAAAGATGTTTTTGTGTGAGGTTGAGATGTAAACTTGGTTTCAAGCACTGACATGAATTCTCCTCTATCTCATAATTAAAACATACACAGCTACATCAGGGATCTCCTGCAGTGGATGCATACTTTAAGATGGCCACTTTGAATATCATTTCAACTTTTTTCCTCCACAGATTTAAATAAAACCCAGACTGCACCAGCCAGCAGAATTAGTTTTAGCCTTTTGAGTAGGTCACTTCAGAAGAGGAAAATCAGCAAATCAAAAAACAATATTTCAGAAAATGCCCCCCCCCTACTCCCACTGCAGCCATGTGCTGGTGCTGCCTTCCCCAGCCAGTCTCAGCAGCTCCTTGGTATGATATGCTCCATTCTCCTTCCCATTCACAATTCTTTGTTCCTTCAAAAGCTTTTCTTATCCTTCTGAGGAGCACAGTGGCAAGCCCTTCAAAACTGGCCACATGCCTAACACACCAGAATAATTTGAAAACTCTGTATTCACACTGTTTCTGGCACTTCACCTGCCAGTGCTACCAATGCAGCAGGGAATCCAGCATGGCCCCAACCAGCCCTATGGAGCCACCTTCAGCTAACACAGCCACCACCACCTGTGAGAATGAAACATTATCCAAGAAGAGAGCAAGCAAGGCTTTGGGAATATCGAGGGGCTGCGTTTTTCCTTGCCTTTCCCCTGCTTTGGCAAGGAGGCGTGTTAAAAGCTAAGACACCTTTGGTGCCATCACCACCCATAGCATCCAACACTCTCCTCTGCTTCCCTGGAGGCGGCTGCTGCTGGGAAGCAGTGGGTCTGGCCAGTGGGAAAACAGGACACAGGGAGATGGCTGCTCCAAGCCTGGCATGCCATGGCACCGAGACCTGTCAGGATGTGTCACAACACGCAGCGTGTCGTGCCTCACCACTCTGTCGAGCAACAAGCCGGAAAAAAAAGGGAACAAAAAAAAAAAGATTCAGATCTAATACATGAGTGGGCTGGTGTGTGCAAGAGAGATGAATATGAAGTAAAACATGCTGGATGCTACAGTAATAACCGGGTGCACAGGGAGAGGCTGGAAGGGAGCCAGGGAGGGGAGATACGAGAGGGATGCTCTGAGCTCAGTCTGTGCGTGGTGAAGAGCTGCAGCTCCTGAATGAGCGTGAGGCGGATCCCGAGGCTGCTGCGTGGGTGTCAGGCTGACACCGCTCCACCAAAACCAGTGGGACCCCACGTCAACCCCAGGCTGGGGCCGTGCCCCCTGCCAGGCTCAGCAGTTGGTTCACCAGACACCCAGAGTGTGGGGGAAAAGCTGGGTATTGTCCTTTAAAAATAAGGAGGTTCTTATTCATGTGTCAAGTCCAGTGAACTGTGGTGCCAAGCACGGAGATGGGTGACCTCGACAGGTCCCTGCGAAACACAAGAATGCGTCCCCCAATATTTCTGTATTAAGGGTGGGACCAGCTCACACTTCTTTATATGGCAATGCTGAACCTAAGGGCCCCTCCGGCAGCAGCTTCGTGTCCATGCAAATCCCATTTTGGTGGCCAGTGGGAGGAGAACAGAGGTCCCAGGCAGGCCCCCACTGCCAAGCAGCATCCCTGCCTCCATTCCCTGCCCGCTGGAGGCGGCGGGAGGAAGGGCTGCCTTCCCCAGGTCCCGTGGGCGTTCACATGGCCCCTTCGCAGCAGCCAAACACACATTTACGAAGAGCAGACTTCTAACGGCATGGGGATGAGTCATTACGGGGTTTCAAAATGCGTAAATATGGTCACATCCTAATTCAGTGTGTCACAACGAGCTACCCTGCATCTGCAGGTTACTCGGCTCCACAGAAACCTCGGAAATTCCTGCCCAGCCTTATGATGCAAAAATTCATCCATATTCGTGTCACTGCATGCAGAGAGTTAATGTGGTTTTTAGTTTTTTTTTTAATTTTGGCACTGGATTTCAATGGAGGCTTATCTGCAGTGTTACAACCCAGTACTGCTATGTTTTGCATCACAAATTTACAACCGAGTAATAAGTAAACACAAGATTTTTTGGCTTGGATTTTCCAAGGTGATTAAATAATTTTCTAAATAGCTTTGAGAATGAAGCTGTCTGAAATCCCCAAGGTAATAGGAAATTGACTGCATCCCCATACACTCCATAGGCATAGGAGGAATTCAAATTTACTGAGAAGTAATATAAAATATTTAAGAAAGCAAATAGAATTGAATAAAACCTCTTGCAATGTAAATTAAATCTGCCCAAACCAGCAGTGATTACCTTTGCTGCCATGGCTCCTCCAGAGACTCTGTATGTGCCCCAGGCTCCACATGGCCCCTGCCTCACCAGCACCCGCCACAGACAAGTGTGCACCTCAAACAAATATGATTTGAAGACCTCCAAATATTTTTTTAAACGGTCAAAAGCAGTATTTGTTGCACACTTACCCAAAGAACAGGAAGACGGGAGCATCAGGAATCAGGCTGAGCAGTGCTTTTGGAGTCAGCAGGTGTCTAGAGCACCATCTGATGACCCAAAGATTTGGCAGTAGCCTACATTAGGGCTTCCCAAGCTTTCCCACAGTGGGAACCACCTCCAGCATCCCCCTCAGCCCTGAAGCACTGCCAGCTCACCCAGGCACGGCCAGTCAGCTGGAGCCCTGTCCTCGGCTGAGAAGCACAGCCCAACACCTCGTGTGAAGGGGCCTCGCCCTTGCCGGGGGCTGCGGGTGCATGTGAGGGGCAGGGCAAGCAGCCCCACCTGGGGCCTTCATCCCGGCACAGCCAGGCAGGGGGAGCCGAGAGCCACCGGGGGAAGGGCTCTGGAAAGCCATCCCTCCTGAGCAGCTCGAGGAAATTCATATTTCATGTTCTGCTCCTTCTCTGCCCACGGAGTTCTTTCTCGTGGTGGTGTGTAGGTGTATGTGAGGGATTTATCCTTTCCCCACTGAATCACTGCAGCACAACATCTTTTCAACCCTTCTGTACAGCACAAAAGAGCCTCTCGGCATTTTCCTCATTTTCCTGCTTAAGGAGACAGCCAGCAAGCTCCACAGTGCGACCCAGCTGCACCTCAGCTCAAGGCTGGGAGCGGCCCGAGCCCTGCTAGCTCTGGCTGGGGGCATACCTGGGGGGGCAGACACCCCTCCTTCTCCCAGCTGGCACCCCAAAACCACATCCTGATGCCAGCATGAAGGTGCCTGGACTGATGCTGCTCGTTCAGCTGGAAAATAGCTCCAGACTCAAGGGAGGGAGCAGAGCAGGGTGCACTGAGCGTGCCGTGCTCTCTTCACGGCCTCGGGGCCCAGATCCAAAGCAATGTGTTATCAAATCCCAATTGCCACAGTAACGAGCCTTCCTGCTTTAACCAGGGGCTGCTGACATGCTTCCATCGGGTCTGATACTGGTGTTGGGTATGAGTTCTCTATATTTTGAAAGGAAAATGGGGGGAAAATGAGTTCTGCAGTTGTTATCGTGCGCTAAGTCATGGCCGCGAGTGGAGGCTCAGCCACAGACGAAGGCCCTCCTGGCTGACCCTCATATCAACTGCTTATTTACGAAAAGACACAGGAGCTTTGGCAGGTGGCCAGCAATAAAATTAGATTTTGGCTGTACCTCCTGAAGCTTCAAGTGAGCATTAATGACCCTTGTGTAAGCTGTCCCATCCAACAGTGCTTTCCCAGTGAGGATGTCACAGCTTGGTGAGACACTGACTGTGGGCAGGCCTAAGGCAAACCTGTGGGCTCCAGCAGCACGGTGCCCTTCCAGCACCTCTGTGTTCTTACTGAACTCGGGGCAGCCACTGCTCAGCCCATGGCAAGTTAGAAAAAATAGACATCTAAAGGTTGTCCAGTTATACTTGTGTGCAGCCTGACAAGACAATAACGTGGCTGTTCTGCCCCATCCTCATACTTTCAACACAAGAGTAGCTGCTCCCTTCTCCTCTTTCCCAGAATAAGGCAAGATTGCACTGAAGTGCAAGGTAAAAGCCAGCAAACACTGAGCCACTGGTCCAGAATTCCCATGTTTACTCTCCCCTGGACCAGGAGAAGGCAGGGGGATTGCACCTACTCTGACCTCATCTCTGCTTCAAACCTCTCCTGATTTCCATGCCATTTCAGCAATCTGGATGTTTTGTGGGTGTATGGAGGGATTTTCCCTCCGCTCCCCTGACTTCTCTTTGAAGTTTTTGCTCCCTTGTCTGCTTTTCCCTTTTTATACCCCATCTCCAATCCAGTTTCTGCACCCTAAAAACCTCCCAGCAGAAATGTGGGCTGCTGCTTAGAAAGCAAGTAGAAAGGGTGGATCACCAAGGCTCCCCCATTCCCAAAGAGCACTTACACATGCCTGCCATCCTATCCTAGCAGCTCTGTGCTGTTTGCAACCCTGTGTAAATTTGAGTACACGCAAAAGCAGGTGGGAACTCAGCACCTCACTGCCTGGGTTTTAATTCCTCCCTCCTGCCTAGGCCCACTGAGCCCTGCAGGCTGTGCACATAATGAGGCCACCCTTAAATGAAGATTCAACCACAAGAGCAGGAAAAGGCTTCCTCCACTGAGAGCTGCAGTTCGAGGTACTCCCTCCTCCCCTACCCCCCCACCAAAATTAACATCTTCTTTTAGAAAACACAATTTAAAAAAACCAAGAAGGACAAACCCTGGGGAAACTAAAGAGTTCTCACGGTGAATTTTATTTTGTAAGCAACAATATGAACATGTGAATAAAACAGGCATCATTTGCAGGGCTGGCCTTTGATCCAGAGTACCCTGGATCTGGCAACCCTTCCCGAGCAGACGAGGGCAAGCCTTTACCTGCAACTCCAGAGGCTGGCCAGGATGCAGTCCACCAAGACCTTTGTCATGGAGAGACCAATGCTTGAGTATTTGCTATTACCAAGCGTATGTGCAGTCTTGGAATGTACCTCCCACCTCCCTCACCCCAGGATAAAAAAAAATAAAAATCATACAGCTGCAAACCAGTAAAAAAAAATTGCTTCCAGCTTATTGAGACTGAAATGGCCTGTTGGACTATAAACTGAAATATCATTGTGGAGATAACCAACTGGTCGTGACACGAAGTACTGTATTTACAACTCAAAAATATAACTGTTATAGACTTTAATTTATAGCAAATTTAATACATTAGTGTTTACAAAATAAATTCTGGACTCAACTGAAACAGCGTGCTGCTTAGCAAGTTCTTTTTCCTTCCTCTCACTTTAACTGAAGAGACCAGCAAGCTTAAGAGCTTCTTCTGTGATCCACACACAGCTTTTGATGGTGTCAGATGTTGGAGAAAACAAATGTTTCCTGCATCTCTAAAGGTTTGCTGCTTGGTACCTTCT
Source organism: Peucedramus taeniatus (assembly GCA_013400575.1). Lineage (NCBI taxonomy): Eukaryota > Metazoa > Chordata > Aves > Passeriformes > Fringillidae > Peucedramus > Peucedramus taeniatus. Next base: position 179,229 of record WBNO01000084.1, read on the forward strand.
ATTGCTCAAGCTGTACAGTTCAAACCTTAAGCTGTCTTTTAACAAGTTCCATACACGTCTCAGGAAAACTACTCAGGTACTAACCAGGGCACTGGTTAATGTTACAAACTGAAGAAACATCTGTGCTACTAACTCACACAACAGGAAAGAGGAAATATAACTACACATTCAATCTCTTATGCCTAAACAGCAAAGCTGCAAACTCCATTGCTTAAAGTGAGATACTTCAGTAAGTGAAACAGTACCATACAGTTCAAGAAACATTTTTTTTTAAAAAACAAACATTTTAATAGTATAAAAAGTTGTTTTACTGGTGTTTCTACTATAAAGCTTTGTTCCACAAATCAAGTGATAAAATAATTAGATATGTTTACAGTGATAAGAGACTGCAGTGTAGACATTTCAGCTCACATTTTGCTGAGTGTTTCAGTACAACAGAGACTGACTGGTTCGTTAATACACACCTAGGACACAGAGCAAACTGCAGACATGAAGTGCACACCTGAATAGGGAAGTTTACCCTCTGACACGGTAACTCACTTTCTTCAGCTCTTCCTTTCCCCTCCAGAACATGTCATAAGCAAAAACTGTGTTTGGAAATGGAGGCATATAACTGTCCTGACTGCAGAGCAGCACAGAGGAAAGATGAATGCACACCATGGTAAATTCCAAAGTTATATGCCAACTACTCCTCCTTAGATAAAATGACATCTTCAAAAGTGAACATGTACAAAAAATAAAAACTGTCAAATAAATAAAGAATACAGATGTTAATTAATCACATACATAAAGAAACGTATTGGCATACTGTATGCAGTATACAGTATATTCATAGGATCATGTGGGCTGGACAGCACTTAGTAAAGAGTTATGTGCTGAAGACAACTCCTTTCTCTCCTCCGAAAAATCTTACGGTTTCTGGATATCAAGTGCGACCTTTTACACCAATGCATAAATCCTGCACCATATCTTATCTCTGCCACACTTGGGATGCCTTTTTTTTTTTTTAAGATCCACAGAGAAGTCCAAGAAGTTATAATGGTCTGAATGACAGTTTTTGCAGCCCTGTCCATACTACTTGGTCTCTTGAGTTTCCTACCAAATGAAATTTAGTAATTGTATGGTACCTCAATCCCCAGTTTTTCCCGAGGAAATGGGAGCCAATCATATGGACTTTTCTATCCTCTAACTGGCATTTCCCACACTCCTGAGCTTTGTGTAAGTATTATGCTGTGAGTGTGTTACACAAAGGCTGCTGGAACCATTGGAAGTGATGTAGCGATAGTTAAGTGTCAAGTACATCTGCTATGATACAGAATCAGGGTCTAGGTCTATCAAATGCTATATCCACATAACATTTTAAACCATGAAAATATTGTATGCATTTTCCTTTTTCTACAAATATTGTTGCAAACTTGCTGTTAATTGTGTCACGAGGTTTGCATTCCTAATTCTCCAATTATTTTTAATTCAAATGTTTAACAACCATATCTACGCTAGGTACACTGAAAGTAGACATTGAAATTTCAAGTAAAATGAACTGTAGCCACATCTACTGGACTCAATACACATCCCGACATCTAGATTTACTTTGATAAGTTATACAAATACATAATACATTCTTAAATAATGAAGACCCACAATATTAATTTGTGAATCTTCCCACGTTATAAAACCACTTTTACAGGAATGTTTATCCACCTGTATTACTGTTTTAGTTGCAGTGTCTCTTGCTTTCCTGTTTCCACGGATTACTGTACCAGTTCTTAGGCTTTGGCTATTGAAATCTCTTATTTGAATGAGGCAACACTGGTTATTAAGGCTGTTTTTTTTTTTCTCTTGTGAAGTTTCATTCTTTACTATGACACCGTTTTCCAGAACAGAATGACTATCTTGTGTCTTCAGGTTCTGTTTTTATGACCTTCCTTTCAATGTTGTTAAAAGCTGAATGAGGAAAATCCTTTAATATACCAAGGCCTTCTGCATTGAGAAAAGAGAGAAAGAAAGATGTTAAAACACTGTTTGGAAACAAATATATTTTGTTCTTAAATCAACAAAAAGGTCCAATAACCACATGAATACCAACAGTTGAAGCAATAAATTCTGCCTCCTCCTCCTGGGCTTTAACCCAGCTGGGTTAGAACCACCTCAGTTACACAGCAGTGATGACAGAGGAAGCATCACAGATTCACTTCAACCCCCTCTGGCAGCAGGGGCTAATGGAGATGCATCTGCACTTGCATTTTGAGAGGGAATGGGTAAAAATCCCCTACTAGAGGTTTCACTAAGGGAATTAGCACGGGGATTGGGACAATCTGCAAAAGAGGTGAGCCAAGACTGCAGTATCCCAAAGTGAAAAAGACAAGATTCTGCCTGGTTTTGAAAACAACTACCTTTGCATCTTGTCTTTTAAATAACCTCTTTCCCACTGCATCTTTCAAACTCAGGTGGGGATTTTATTATTGATCCTAAAGTTGCAAGAGTCTCAAGAACTCCTGGCTTTATCAGAGTGCACTGAGTATTAAACTGAAACCACCCACAGATTTCACAAAGGTTTCTTGCTCTCTTCTCTTCCAAACTTAGAGTGGATTTCTCCCAATGCCAGAGGTAAATGACAAGACTGGCAGTGAGCAGAGGTCAGTGAATGAGAAACCCAGGTGGAAAAGACTTATTACTGCATGACATGCAGTTCACAGAAGAGAAACAGTGCTAGGTCCTTATAAATCAGAATAAAGACATCTTCTTTATAAAAAGCCTGATTCTATTATACAGAATGAAGCCATGTCATAATCATGTTGCTGTCACTGTGATACAGTTTAAGTATTTAATAGCAGTAATTTGGGTCAATACCAAGGACAAACACATGCCAGAACTTGGTTATCTGATTCCAGCTACTGCATACCCAAAATTTTTCCCATATAATATTCAATCTCACTCTAGATTAGCAAGTAACACTCCTCTTGGAATTTTCTCCAAAGCCTTGATGGCATGGTTCCACACAATGCATGCCAGCCTGCCTTCCTGGCTGCCTCACCCAGAGACATCACAGCAAATAAGAAATGGTGGGTAATTTCTGAGGGGCAGCACTAACCCGAGGACTGGGACTTTGCCTCACCGCTGGGGTAAAGCCGGATCAAATCACTGCACAGAGATTTCCCAACGTGCTGCTCTCCATCAAGTGAAATGTGCTGCATCTGTCTGCTTGGCAGGTTGGACATCCGGAGGTTCAGTGGCCTCTCACCTGCAAGTTGTTCACAGTGAGACATTGATGCATTAAAAGAAAATCAGTATTAAAAACCAGATAGAGACTTAGACACATGTGAATTCTATCAGCAAAAGTGCATCCTAGATTCCAGATGGGCAGGGAAGTTTTCTAGCAAAACAAGGCTTATGTAAATATATTGCTTTGCAGACCATGTCACAGGCACTGCAGGAAGGGACACTCAGCCAACCAAAAAAAAAAATTTAAAAAACTCTTTATTCTGCTCAAAAATCCTCCTCAGATACAAAAATTTTCCTCTCCTGCTGCACAATCCCTCTGAGATCCTAGAAGTTTCCAGTTCCCCTACACAATGGCTAAATGGCATAAAGAAGCTTGCTGGGCCAAGGAAAGCTGGATCCACACACCTATTCTTCATAATTACTTCTGTACCTCATTGCTTGACCAATTCACACAAATGAAAATCTGGTTTTTAACACTTACTTTTATTGATTCCCTTAGCTGTCCCTCTACTGCTTCTTTTCAACCCCCTTAAAAAAAACTAGCATTTAAAAAACAGACACACGAACTTCTGGTTGTATTTCTTGTTTGTAACATTTTGTCTCAATTCAAAACAGTAAAAAAAGTGATCTAAACAGAAATGCTCAAGCAAAACAAACACTCCTAAAATTAATTCAAGACAATGAATAGCCAGTTGCTAAATCAAAGAGAACCACAGAACTGTAAGCTTTTTGAAGAATAACAAGCCACTAAGAACATCATTAGAACATGCTTAGTGCTAAGTAATTTACATAGCCAACTCCTCAGGTTTTGTTCCTAGACTGCACAAACAGCTAAACAAAAAGGGGTACCAACTATATTACCTGCTTTATTTTCAACTTCCACAAAACAAGAACACAAATGAAATGCAACACTGTGCTCTGTTTTCAAAACTCAGGATAAAGCTAGAGCAAAGTCCTGCTCTCAGTAACAGCAGTGCACCCAACCTCCTGCCCTCCCCACATTATCCCTGGGGAAAGCAGTTTGCCCAGATGCACAACAGGAAGAGAACAGAACCTGAGTGTGCATCTGATTGCATTATTTACACCGTAAGCACTTCAGGGCAGAGAGAGATCTTGTCTTGTCCATTCAGTGCTCAGGGTTCTGTACAAGATAAACACCACCACTGACAGAGGTTGCATAACATCAAACATCTCTGCTGGCAGCAGTGCCGTGCCTGGGAGCTACCATACCTTGTCCATCAGCATTATCTAATGACATGCCATTGGGGCTGTGCTCTTCCGAGTTCTGCCTGTAACACCCTGTGGAAAGACGTCTCTCTAACGCTGCCTGGTTGCAAAGAAACTCCATCTGTTTTGCCATCACCTTTTCAGACTGCAATTGAAACAAAAAAAGATTTCTCTCCATATACATACATAGAGCAAGTCAAAACACAGGGGGAAAAACAGGATCAGATGAAAAAGACTAACAGCCTAGATAGTGGTTTTTGTTGACTCATATATACAGATGTGTGCTTTACGGCTTCCTCAAAACTATGAAGCAAACAAAATATTTTTGCACCCATAGAGATTTTCATAATGTACATATGAGTCACTCACAAATACTTAAAATGCAAGCTGTTGTAGTTCATCTACCCAGAAATGCAACATTAAATTCTCTTCTTCAAAAACACACAAAAATCACTTCCTGCACTTTAGGACTGCAGGTTACATGAAGAGAATCTCAAGAAAGGCAAAAAAGAATGTCTTAATTATCCAGTTAGCTCTGTTCAAATATATGCCTTCACAAAGTATTCCAGAAAGTACTCCAAGAGCATGGCAACATCTGCTAAAAACTTATGCCAAGATTTCACCAGACATCTTGGAATCTTTATTTTAGGAAACAGCACTACACAAGCTTAAAAATCTGCCATTCTGAAAGTGTAGGATGACAGTATGTTTGTGGGGGATAAAGGTGTGAAATGTCTGTCTAGAAGAAGAACAAGACCTATACACCTCTAGAGAGTGGAGCTAAACAATCCAGTGCAACGTGGGAGGAAATGGCGTCTGAATGTTTGTCATTGACTTTAATGCCAAGAGAATTCTAACTTTCACTATAATCTTGTTCTTGAGAGAATGTAAATAAGCATCTTGCAAAAATAAGAAGAAAATCACAAGTCAAGAAAGTTGATTTAGAAAAGCCACAATGAACGTAAGAACAGAAAGTGCATGAACTTAACAGGTACAATTGATAGGAAAAATTGATTTCTCTTTCAGGTAATGCCGTAATTGTTTCAACTGCTACAGAGGTCTATTAATTGTAGAGCATTTCACTTTTCATGGGAGATGCTGAAAGCCCTGACTTCCCACAGAAGGCTGCTTGTTCAGCATAGTTCAATAATTTGAACACTTACAATGACAGCCTAACAGACCAGCAAAACCTGGGCTGCTCCAGCACCGTGGTGACCCTGACAGCAGGGTAATGGCATGGCCAGTATTTACATACTCTGGCTCAGAGCTCATCAGGGTCTGCAGAAGAACACTGATAGCTCCAGCCCTGTCTTGGGAGGAAGGTAAATAGAGAAACTATTTTCAAACAGTTTACTTTTAAGTGTGCTTTAACTTTGCTGTTCTGTCACTCCTGTTACCAACTTTTGAATTACACAGTAATTTTTAAAAAGAATAAAGCATTTCTCATTCATGCCATCTTTGTTGTTTACTTGGGATAAAACCAGAATTTTAAACTTCAGTGATGCTTCTGATCACCACAGAAAAACCCGTAGAGTTGCAGATACCTTTAAGATTGAATTAAACCTGTAGTCCATTGTTATGTGGCAGTGACCAACAAAAATTTTAAAGCATATAAAAAACAAGCTCATGTAATCTGTGACATCAGAACATGTGGTGTAACTGCATTTGACATATCACAGATTTGAATGACTGAGCACTACTTTGCAATAGAAGAAGGTAAATGATAGGGTAACACATCCATTCTCAGAAAATAGGAAGGTAACTCCTAAGCGTAATCTTACGTGCAAATTTGGTGATTACATTTGCCCAAAATCAGCTATACAAAACAAATTTGTTGCAACTTAGCATGAAATCCCTCCTTGGCAAGAACTGGCAGTAGGAGATGGGTATTTTGCCTCGAGGCTGGGATACACTACAGAAAAGACAAAGAAAGAATTGGCAACCTGTCGTCATTTATCCAAAGCTTTCTGTCTGCTCAAGAACACTGCACTTCCACCAGGTTAGGTGCTGTTCAGGAAGCCTATGCATCCTCTCAGATCCAGAGGTTTACTTATTTCCTAAACACATTGGCCTTTCTTCTTGCAAGACATGTCAGAAGAGAGGACTCCAAGATCGCCTACTCTATTCCTCTCAACTCAGTAACTGGAGCTTTCCCTTTATAGCGGATAATGCAAGTAACACAGCACAGACTGTACCAATACTACCCTACTTGCTCCCAACAGGCAACCACAGATTTTCAAGCCTACTATGCTGCATCTTACCTCCTTGGAACTAACAAGGGCAAAGCTGTAGTACTGTGACAGAACAGTTTTGGGAGGTAAACCCAAATTAAGAGTGATGCAATCACAGCTAAGCTAGGTAGCCTTTTAAAACTGATGGGAATTAATTTAGTCATCAAAACAACATCAAAACCAATGTACAAAGACACAGCCTGTATTTTTCACAATGTAGTGTAGTTGGCTTACCTGGGAATTAAGAGCTGTTGGGTCTTCACTCTTTCCTTTAGCCAAAGCAAGTGGCATTTTGTCTTGCTGATAGAGCGTCTGGACTGTGTCCTGGAAATCAGGATAACCATCCTATTGAACATAAAAAGAAACCAAACCAAGAGGAACATATTACTATTTTTTCTTTACCTTCTCTGTACACTTAGAAGAAAAAAAAAACCCTAAAAATCACATTCCTGAACTTCTGTGAAAATTCTGGACTGCTATTTACTTGTTTGTGCTATCCAGTTCATTTAAGTTTGTGCATCTAACACACACAGCCCCTCCACAGCAACTGCTATATACCTAATATGGCACAGAAAACCTCATCTCTCTCAGTTTCAGGTGAATCCAGGCTACCCTTGTTACTCACATTAAACTAGTTTATATTCAGCCTTGACAGGCAGATTTAGGCCTATGGTTTCTGTCACTTTTCAGAAATCAAGTTTATACATAGTCAAGGATATATACTAACCTTGTGAAACTGAGAAAAGCCTCCTGAAATTCAACAGAATTTCACACAGAACCTACACTTGTATCACAAAATGAAATATCACCATTTCAGAAGTACAATGGAAAACTTACAGACTATGAGAAAGCATGATTCAATAATTCTTCCAGTCTGAAATTCTTATGACATGCAAATCTCTTCTACAGCTTGCATATGTATCAATAAACCAAATCAAATTCCTGTGAAAGCCTGCCAGACTCCATTAAAATAATCATTGAAGCAAAGGTTCAAGATGTGGGGTTTATCTATCTTGATATTATAAAAGGAAAGCTCATGTGCACTAGAGGAACATCCAGAAATGTTTACAAAAGCATAGTTAATTCTGCTAAAATGTGAGAGGAAGCCAGAGATCTTAAGACAGACCCAAACCTGAGAACAATGACATCTGTCACTGAGGTTCTGCAGACTTCGGTCTCAAAAATACACCAAATTAGGGAGAGTTGCCTTGTAGATTCCAAAGACACATACATGTCAATAATTATATTTTTGACAATAGACAGACAAAAGGGTTACAGCCCAAGACAAACAGAAGTGATCTTTCAGAAAAATCACAGGGGAAGGACTACGAGGTTCCCTCCACTGGCAGGCTGCCCACTGACCTGCAGAGCAGGGGTCTGACCCAAAGCAGATGGCCAGGACCTCAGTGCAATGTAATGCCATTAAACCCATTCTTTATGCTCAAGAAGAAAACTTACAGTCTGTCAGAATGCTGCGTATTGTTTTTAAACACCCAACATACTTCTCCCTCACAGAACAAACAGACACAATATCTATGCAAAAACTTAATAGCCAGGTTAACTGCCACAAAGCCTCAGGCCTAAGGTAGGAACAAAGGCTCTGCAGCACATTTCCATGAGCACTGACCATTTCTATAGTTAAGACCTGAATCTGTTTGGGAGAGGAGAATGATTGTGTGTAGGAAGACGAGAGGCTGAACACACAAAACCCTATCACTTAGGATCCTATTTTTGCAACAGAACAGGTAACACATTTCTTCACAACACATTTGTGATCACCTGCCTATACCAATCTGAAGGCTGTTTCCAAAAGGTGGCTCTGGGTGCCTGTTGCTGTGTCAGTCCCCTCTCAGCCAGGGAGATAACTCCTGGAGGATGAGACATTCTGGATCACCTTTCTGGAGCCCTTCCCACTGCTGGCTGTCCCCGATGCCCCGTGGGATGAGGAGCACACTGGACCAAGCACCACCCTGCTCTGCCCCATGGTTGCTGGAGGTCCTCCTGCATGCACTGCAGCATTTTTGTTTTGCCATGCTGCTGCTCAGTTGTTTTCCAAAGCGGTTTTGTGCAGCAGATGTTCCCAGTCCCACATGTGCTTTTTCGTTCCCTCTAATGACATTTTTCCTATGAAAACAGTACCTTCTACTGCTTTTGCTGTTTTTATGAAAAAAAAAACAAAAAACAAAAAACAAAAAAAAAAAAAAAAAAAAAAAAAAAAAAAAAAAAAAAAAAAAAAAAAAAAAAAAAAAAAAAAACCAAAAAAAACAAAAAAAAAAAACAAATCCCACACTTTGGTTTTCTTTTCAGCCTTCTCAGAAATAGTGGAGGTGTGGCTTTTCTCTCCTCTTCCTCCACCCATACTGGCACCAAGGAAGATGCTTCCTTGCAGCCTCCGCTCAGGTCTCCCTGCCTGTGCCCCCCGACTCCCACTGAGCTTTGGGAAATGAGATTTTGAAAGCTCTTCTCACCCCTCTTGTTCAGATGAATGGAGACACAGACACACAAAATAATTTCTTTAGACCACAGACAGCAAGAATATTTTTAAAACTCTCCTTTTTTCCTCTCTTGGCTGTTCATGCAGACTCTGAAAGGGAACTTCATCAACCCCAACAGTAATGAGGAGCCTCTTCCTCCACTTCTGCCTGATGTACCTGTGACTTGTTTTGCTTTCTAAGCTGGTGCCACAACAGCTCACTGCTTTGTTGTGCCGGCACTGAGTCATGGAAGATGACAAAATAAGGGGCGCCCCCGCCACACAGCACCTAAGCAGGATAGATCCTTGCTCTGCAGGAGGATGTGCCATGTCCACCCCTACTTGCCTGTCCTGATCTCTCGTCTAGATAATATTTAGGAACTACAACCCCTTTTTTATCATCTGCTCCCAAATACCAATTCACTCCACTCCTTTTTTCACTCCCTCCACACCTTTAGTCTATCATTTGCCTGGAATTTTTTCCCCTTCTCCTCTTTACACTTCACTCCCACAGCTCACCCACCCACTCAACGAATAAGAGGGGGAAAGCTCACAGGGGAAGAGAAAGGCTTTTACAGGTAATTTGATGTAATTCATGGCACATTGTTTCTTTGTAATGCTTGTGCGAGTTTCATATTCATGAAAAGGATAAATTTACAGTGTGGCTGCAGATTGACAATGCTGCAGCTTGCACACACAGCTCTGCTGGCTCTGCTCAAGGATGACCTTCAGAGCCTCTCTGAAGGCTTTTTTAAGTGTTATTATATTTCAGGAAATTAACTCATCTTTTTTTTAAGTAATCTTTTACACTATGCAAACAGGCTGTGAAGTCTTTCCAAAATGAAGCCCTAGTAATTTTAGGCCATGCTTCACAGAGACATTAATGACTAATAGTTAAAGGAATGGTGAATCAAAATACCGAGTTCAGCCTTAAAACAGAAAGGCAAAATGACTCTTCTCAAAAAAAAAAAAAAAAAAAAAAAAAAAAAAAAAAAAAAAAAAAAAAAAAAAGGGAGAAAGAAAACCAGAAAAAAATATACCCCATGTTCAGGCCTTTCTGTATTTTCATGATAGTGAGAGAACAGATCCACAATGAAGCATTACAACTCAAAAAACAGTGTAAAGAATTCTTATCCAGAACAGAAGGAAAAATCTGCATTTGTTACCATTTTCCTTTTTACTTTCACCTTTCCAAAAAAAACCAAACCAAAATATAACCAAAAAAATCCCTGAACATATTACTAAAAAAAGGACTTTTTACATTTTTTCTAAAAAATGCAAGCACCAGCAACCCAAAACAGCAGTGATCTACTATGTCATACTGCATCTTTTTTACATTTCATTGAAGGAAAGCCCAAAATTTACAGTGTACCTCAAATTCAAAATGCAATGAAATAATGCTTTACTCCTCCTAAGAAGACTCTCAAAGTTGTGAAGAAAAAAGACATTTCTACTGATAACAATACAGACAATTTCAAAATTAATAATGCTATGCTATCAGTTTAAAGATTTAATTCAATTTAATTTTCATTTTCTTATTTTGGAAAAATTACCTATTTATGAAATAGTCATTTGTACAATTAGGACATGAAATTTTCACAAGCATTTTAAAATATAACTGGTAATTTTAGATAAAACAAGAACCAAGTAAATACTCCTTCTCATAATTATTGAACCATAAAGGGTATAAAAGAAGCAGGCCTTCCAGATTCTTAAGATTTCACCATGCAGAAAATAGAAGAATACACATCCCCTAAGGCTGTCCAGATTTCCTGCTCTCCAGAAAACCTTGAGTTTCAGCTTGTATTTTTCAGGGTTTTAATTTTACGCTGCCTTTCAATGAAGATCCTGTAAAAAACAGCACCTCCCTTGCAGTGTGTCATTTTAGACACTTGCTCATCATCAATTATTACTGAATGAAGGAAAAACTTTCTAATGCTGAAATCTAAGTCATTGAAATACTACTTCAAGCAGAGGAGTGGCAGCTCCCCAGCAGCTCTTACAAACCAGGGCTGGACTGAACAAAAGAGAGGAGACTCAAGCAACCATCCTGCAACATGTTAGTCAAGGCTGATAAAGGTGAAGCTGGATAAAATCATTTAATGCAGCTTTTCCCTGCTCTTTTTTGTCAAAAGCATATCCTGACACACATAAACAACATTACTGACTTGTCAAAGTTACCAGTGAATCCTCATTGCACGTGTATATTTTGCACTATATAAACTCAAAACTACAACTGTATATGGACTGATGGAACTTAATAAAGAAGACAAACTTCTCTATACCTGTTCAAAACTGCCTTTTAAAACTAACTGCTCTCACCGGGCTTTGCCTCACAGGAAAAACCTTTGTACAGGTGAAAGCATTGCAGTACTGAAAAAAAGAAAAAGCCTTACTTCATAGAGTGCATCATTTATCACAGAATGCGTTGCATATGAGAAGTTCATTTCAGAATGTGTTGCAATTTTCCTCCACAGGTAGAGAATACATCACCTATCTGTGTCACATACAAATCTAGCTCATATTCTAACACACATTTAACCTACACCTTTTTGAGTAGATAGTACAATAAAAAACACCCACAATGCTAAGGATAAATTAGATACCCATGTAACAGTGAAACAGTTATTTGTTTAAAATACAAATTATAAAGGGAGATCTGCTATTCTTATGAGGTATATAGGTGTATATATATGTACATTTTACTTTTTTTTTTTTTTTTGGTTAAAATTAACTTCAGAAAGGCCTCAAATTTACCTTCCAGCAGTGGTAACTGAAGAAAAAGGTAAACTACATACATGCTGCTCCTGCACTCTTAACAAGAAATTCCCAGCATCTCCCTAAGCAACATCTTGTGCAAGCGTATACATGAGCCATGTGTACATGCATTTGACACAAAACTCATTACAAAAGCTGTAATTTAATATCTACAGGCACAACCTTTTGTGTTGAGCTATACAGCTTTTATTTCAATATGATCCATGTCCTAATTTATGGCACAGTCAGAGATGGCTAATATTCATCAGTTCTTATCCAGAGCTCTGTATTTTGGACATGATCAACAGCTGACTCCAGTGAATTAGGCAAACCCCACCTCATGCTGACTGAAAAGCAGCAGGCCTTATGGGAAGACATTTCCTACCGTGCTTGAGCTTATTCCACCACAGGAAGTCAGTCAGTCCCATTCCTCCCCTCCTACTCACTCTGAGTGCAAAACACTGAGAGTATCTTTACCATTAAACAAATCCTACTCTTTACCCCTGCTCCTACAGGTTTCTCCATGAAGCACTTACATTTACAGAGACAGTGGTGATGTTTTCCCACCCTCTCTCTCTCATACCCATCAATGTCTATCAAATGTTTTTCTGACAAATTTCCTTAAGACAGATCCCTTCAAAACAAAACTGAATTTTAGCACACACGGGTCAAAATACAGGAGTCACATTACTGTACCTCTATCTTGATTCTCTTTGGTGACAGCTCATCCCTTTCTCCACATTTAGATCTACAAGAGAAGACACATACACGATCAGTAAACAGCACATTAACCCCAAACACCAATAAGAATGAAAAGGAGTCATGGAAAAAAAAACAGCTCAGGAAAGAACATTGAGATGCACAAAAAAAAGCCTCCAGTTCACTTTGACATGGCAGTGAAAGTCATTCAAGTATAGAGGAACACAAACATTTTGTGTTGTTTTCAGAAGCATCAAGAGATTCATGGATTCTTCCTTCCAAAGAGGAAGAAAAGCACAGAGAGTTACAGAAATGCCCTTGGCATTGCTTATCCAGGATGGCTGTATATTCACATGAATCTCTATGGAAAAAAGGGGAGCAAAGAAAAACTTTCTAGAAGGATAGCAAGATGTATTTTGAAAGGATATTACATTACAGGCAAAGGAATCAACATTTAGAAATCTAAGGAAAGTATCAAGATATTCAATCATACTTACTAATGCTAAGGTTTTAATTGTATTTAAAAGCTGTTAATCCTTTGTCACCATTTCATAACAGCAATTCATTTGACAGAACAGTAACAACTGAAATTAGGACTCAGCTTCAGTTCCTTTAAAGCAAGTTTGTAAGCCACTCCCTGTGACCTTATCTTTTTGGCTAACAAGCCAAATCTGTATATGGAAAAAAGGAAATTGATGCATTGAGTATCTCTGGCTACCCTGCCAATTTACATTAACCTCAAAACACACTAATGCCTCATATGCTTGAAATACCAGCCTCTCAGATGCCTCTTAACATGCAGTATCCTCAAAATACTTGGAAAACTAGAGAGCAAATAAAAAGGTAATTCAAGACAGCTGAATCTTACCAGTTTATAAGCTTCAGGACTCAAATAGCCTTTCCCTCCCTTCCTAGGAGGAGCACTTTGCAAACTGAAGAGCAAGAAGAAAGCGTCTCTAGTGCTTCAGAAGAAATGCTATCAGCCTTGCTTAGTTCCCTGAAAGCAAAGACCCTCTGGGCTAATGAAAGCCTTACTTGGTGGTCCTGTAGGTGTACTTGTAGGTGACCTCCCGAGAGATCTGCCGGGCCAGTGCGAAGAGCTCATCCCTCCTGGTCAGCAAGGCATTATCCTTCACACACAGCTGGGCAGCTGCTTCGTTAACTGTTAGCTGCAAATCAAACACACAGGCACTCAGGATTTTGCACACTTTCACCTACTGTGCTTGTAAAAGTACCTCTTCTGAAATAATAAAGAATTTTGATCGCAAGTAAAATCACCTGTATTGTACACTAAACCCTGGAGGGTTTCTTCAGTTTATTTATACCAGGTAACCTCTTGGGGTAACCTCTTTGGGAAGAGGAAAGATATGAATGTAGTTGATGCATAAAGTGAAACATTATTGTAAGACTGTCTCAATGTGCGCTAATTTTGCTTCATCCCAGCACTAATGAAATCTCAGTATAAAACAGTAGCTCAGAACGTTCACAGCGTTTGGCTCCCAAAGCCTGGCTTACAGGGAATACTATTTTTATAAACGCAATATGCCCAGGACTTGGGGGAAAAAAAAAAAAAACAACCACCCTGACAGTGTGGGTACAGATGGCTTTCCCGGGTGAATACAGAATAAATTCTGTAGAAGGTGATGGTTTAAGAAACGATTACACTTTTTTTAGCTATGTTTCTCACCCTCGTGTTTGTGAAGACTATCTTCAGACATGAATCAAATGTAACTTGTTTCAAGGATGTTTTCCTGAGCCTGCCAGGACACATTTCTAGTGCCTCTGCTGCTGGCAAAAGATTCATAAAGAAGAGGGAGGGAGGAAAAGCCTGAAATTGAGGCTCAAAATGGTTTTGCAATGCTCTTCAGAAACCTATAGGAAGTTGTATACTGTCATTAATTATATCATCTTAAAAATACTGCTGTCAGAGAACTTATGGTCAGCAGTATGGACACAACAACATTATTAATGCCACGAGAGACACAAATCAAGATGCTGGACAGGCTATTCCAAGCTCCTTCCACAGGAAGCAGGGCTTGAAGAGACTTTCTCACTTTTTCCTCACCCGAAGAACAGCCAGAACATGTAATGAAGCATAACAGCAAGAGGCCAACAGAACACTACAGGTGTTTTTACCAAGTGCCCACAGCTCTTTCTACTCTTTTACTTTTAGAAATTAAACTGCTTTGAACAGGCTTGGCTTCTGGCAAAGGAGCACAGCTGCTTTGGAGCTACTGTCAACAGTATATTCTGTATCTGTCCCAGGCTGGTGAATATTGCAGAGCAGCTCTGTTTCCACAACACAGTCAGCACATCCATGGTGGAGCTGTGCCATCCCTGGCCCTGCACCTGGCAGAACCGGGAGCAGCCACACAGGTGGCACAGCACACGTGTGACCTCAGACACCAAACCCAGGGCTCCCGCAGACCAGCGGGTCTGCACTCACAGGGTGTCTCTGGGGGAGAAGGACAAGAACTCACCCTTCACCCTGCTGTCTGCCACACTGCAAGGTCACTTGGGAATTAAACCAGAGACCAGCAGCTCACCTGAACCGCTGTTCGCTCCATCCCTGAAGGATGGAAGCTGTCACAGGACATGGACAACACAAAACCATGCTGTCCTTTGCCATGGGGCTTGGTGGCAACCAAGCTATCAAAAATTTATGTTGTCCAACATGACACCTATTCTCCAGGAAATTTGAAAAAAAACAACCCCATGTATTAAAAAGAGCTGAGATTCTTCTCTCAGAAGCCTGTGCAGTATTTCTAGTGAAATACCTCACAGAGAACTGCTACTCCTAATATTTCAGAATCAACTTTTCCTGTGTTTAGCCTAAAAGCCTCTGATCTCAGTATGGCACTTCCTATGGTATCTAAATGTTAATCAGAGCACAAACTTGTTTTTAACAGGTGAACTAGATATGTTGCCTGATCCTTTAGTCTCTGTACAGACAAAAACCCCAAATCTCACAGACATCAGATGTACAAGGGCACGAACAGGTTACTATGCTCCTACAATACAAAAAACAAAATATTACCCCTTAGACAGGAAACAGTTGTTCCACAACGTCTGTCTTTCCAGAAAAAAACACAATGGGGAAAAAGACACAATATAAGATTAATACAACACCTATTAAAATAATTACCATCCAAAGCAGGCATTAATTTCTGTAACACTGATAGCTATTACTTTGCCAAGGATGAATAATACAGCTAATGCTTACAAAATAATTTGAGATATTTTCTATCCCTCCAAGTGCTGAAAGGTTGCAAAGAGCTGAAATGACTGAAAATGCTTTGGGTAGTTGTCGGCAAATGCTGTTTATCCTAATATGTGAGAAAAGCCAAATGTTTATTTCCTTGTTTTTCCTGGTTTCTCTTTCAGGTCACATTCAGACTCACTGAATTGAAGTGCATCATGGCTTTCTGCCTTTTCAGGAGGCATAATACTGCAGATACAAAGCATTGCATGCCTAAAAATAAAGAATCTGTTTGCTGGAAGCCTTAAGGATATGGAGCACCACAGAACCATGCAGGAGAGGGATGGATATATTTCCATCTGATGGGCTTCACAGACTCCTCCACTAGAAACCACATAATTAAATACCAAGCCCTACTGTTTTGGTGAGTCAGCAAAAGAAAAGGAAGAAACCAAGCTAGACAAAATTCATTGCTTGTTTTTCTAATTCCACTGAACTGGATTTTTTTTTGGCGTTTATAGGTACTGAGACAAGGACTGAAATATTAAAATGCAAATTACAAACTTGACTCAAACTTGCAGGGGTCACCGAGTTCAGGGGCATGCCTTGTACTCATCCTCCTCCAGTCCAACTTTAAACATTAAGTGCTCTCAGTGTTTGAAAAGCTGTGTAATACTGAAACAATGGGATGGATTAAGGACAGCATGTTTATTAGTTTTGGAACGCCTTCGGAAGATTTTATGTCAGATTAATGCTTTATGCAAATGCTCCTACCAGGAGCACACACTTCCAAACCAGCCCAGTGTCTGCAGCTCTCTCAGGCCTCTAATGGCTGCTCCAGCCCTCTGAGACACTTCCGTGCTCATTCTGAAACACAATATTCTCACTAATTCACCACCAATAATTCTACCACGTTTGATCTTAATTTGCATCCAACTCCTCTCTGCTTGAGGAGCCAGAGATACCCTAATCTTTACATTAAAAAGTTAACCATTACTTAGACTTTCTGAATTCACAGTGAAGTTTATTCAGCTGTTCCTTGCCAGCTGCAAGGAGCAACCTTGAACCATGAGGCAGAATGACAGCTCTGGAATGTATTAACACGTGCAGAAAAACAGTTTCTGGACCTGCAGAAACTTACCTCCCTGGTTGTTTAAGGTCCTTCCTTCTGAGCAGCAAACTCCTTAAGCCATCAGAACCAAAAACACACTGAGGCTGAGTTTACGAAAGGCAAACTCTGGTTTAGCAGATTTTAAACAAAAAAAATTGGTCTCGTTGCTGCTATTTATTTCCTGTCTTAAACAGAAAAATGAAGACAAAACTGTTCAAGGCAAAACTTTGTGAAATCCAGCCTCTTTAAGCCAACAGTAAACTAATTACGAGCAAATTCTTCTTGCTTGCATGTGTGCAGTTCCCATCAAGTTCAGTGAGGCCCCACATGCGTAAGTGAGGCATAAGTCAACCACAGACTCCTTTGATCTTGTGCCCTTAATCACAATAGTGATAGAAATATTTCCTAAAGCCAAACCATGCTCTCATTCCATTTTTAAACGTGGTTTTACAATGATGTAGTAAAGATCTGTAGTGCAATACTAAAAAAATTTAACAAAGCAGAGCAGTTGTCCTTTCTTCCAGTTCAATGCTATCCCGCTCCTTCAATTACCACCCCAGGGTTCATTCCCCCAGTTTTGCAGAGCCACTCCTGAGCCTACACAAAAGGTGCCCCTGGAGCCCACCTTCCAGTACACTTCTGGATGCCAGAAAATTATCCTACAAGTAGTCTGCCCAGAGTTCAGAGCATTTTCTGCAGTCACTACCCCAGAGAGAGGCTGTGAAAGCACACAGCCACACGTTGCACACCTCGACTGCCTCCACCCTCAGGTGAGGAGAACCCCCTTTCTCTGAATCCTGAATCTGCAGCCATGTATACAGGGCA
This sequence comes from Peucedramus taeniatus, assembly GCA_013400575.1. Taxonomy (NCBI): domain Eukaryota; kingdom Metazoa; phylum Chordata; class Aves; order Passeriformes; family Fringillidae; genus Peucedramus; species Peucedramus taeniatus. Next base: position 196,973 of record WBNO01000084.1, read on the forward strand.
TCTACACAATTAATCCTTTCAAATCCTGCCTCCATCTCATACACAACTTGTTCTGTTAGGAGGGAGACTTCCACAAGGTCAGGGGAGTAAGATGAGATCTCGTCTGGTACAGTGGATGAATTCATATATTATATGTGTTTGACATAAAGCCACAGAGCACGTAAGTGCGAGCTGCACAACTAGAACTGTATGGTAGGAATGTGGCTGACTACTGTGGAAGTGTCTCCCCAGTCTGCAGTAAAAGCCCTTGTCAAGTCACTGCCGGTGATGTGCAGTTGCCTTATAAATGTAAATATGTAAACAAAAATGTAAAGAAATACGCCTTGTTTCCTTCTGCCCTTCTACTCAGAAACATAAAGAGAACTCAGTCTTATGCTATGGATCACACACCTACAAAACTTCTTCTTGAAGCGAAAAAAGGCTAAAGCCAGTACAGTTTTTTTGGCACTCCTGTAACATAAACACTGCCTTTCCTTTTGGGAGCTAAGCCTTACATGCCAAATTTTGAATCCAACTGAAATTTTGCAATCACTGTTAACTGTGAAAATGCTGATACAGCATTCATATCAACAGTGTTTTGGCAGCACTCTGAATTAATGTTTGTTCTCCTCTTGTACAGTACTTTGGCACTAGGAAACTACTCCCCACACAGACACACCTATTGCATTACAACACATGCAGTGTGAGCCTCAGGAATGCCACAGGAGGAGCAAGGGAGGCCCACATGAACTTTCAAAGACAAGAGGAAGAGATGCTACTCAGGGATTAAAAGACAAACATTCAGATTACAACCACCCATCAGTACTGGAGACAGTCCTTTCTTTTACTCCTCACACAGTCCAGGCTTAAGAACACTATGCCCAAAAAACCCCACAGGTTGTATAATTTAGCTTCATCCCAATTCAAACAAAAGAAAAAAATTCAAACAAATTCAAGTAAAAAAAAAATCCATTTGGTTTAGGGACCTCACTGACAGAATCCTTTTTATCTCAAGTGCACAAGCTACAGAGCAGAGTCTTAAGGTGTGGGAAGACAGCAGAGGGTAGTAATCAGTAGTAATCACATCAGACACAAGCAGTTTTACTGCTTGTTTTTACTGCAAGTTACTGATCTTCCAAACAAGTCTACTCTCAAAGCTGCAAGGAAATACCATGACAGACCACCTTTAAGATGTACCAAATCCTTAGAATCCCCAATTCTAACATGCTCAGAGTGATACTGGTTGCTATTTTGGTGCCAAACTTTCTAAGCCTACTGTATGACAGGCCACACCAGCAACCCAGCAGTCTGATGACACCAAATCACCACATGCATGCACACACGCACACCCACCCACACCCACACCCACCCACAAGAGGAGACCTGTGCTGCACCTGAAATTTCCATGTCAGGCCAGGACTGCCTACAGCACTCAACACACAACTCTCAGACACACAACTCTCATCACTTGGCAAGAAGTGCCCATACAAGAAGTGCAGCCTGTAAACACATCTTGTCAAAGGTGTAGGAATAGGGGAGGAAGCCCAGTTCCACTCAAGCTGTTTTACCTCGTGGAGGGTGAGATGCTTGCCATCCTTTCTTTTCGAGTCAAATCTGCCATATATTGCACTGTACTTCCTGATCTCCTCCTCTTTGTGAGGGTCATCGTCACTCATCTCAAAGATGTGACCAATCATCTTTGCCAGTTTCTTATTTGTTTTCAGTAACTCCTTGACTTCATTGGAGTCACTTTTGGGCAGTGAGGGAACCATACGTTCTACACATTCAGCAACCGACAGAGCAGCAGCAGCATCCAGGGTCTCGCTGTTTTCCTTTGGTGAGGCCGGAGAGCCAAGGTCAGCCGGGGAAAGACTGTGCTCACTCTCTGTGGTGTGGTGTCCTTGCCAGAGTCTGGGCTCGCTGCTGCTCTGCAGTGATAAGCTCCCCACATCAGATTTGCTCGTGCCCACGCTCTGCACGCACGTTGTGGCGGCACATTTCGGAATCTTCAGGTGAGGCTCTCTGGTGCTGCTGTTCCTCTCGTAACTGCTGCAGGATATCCCCAGCCACGCAGGAGACCCTTCTGGCAGCTTGTATATTGGAATGCTGCTGACTGGTAAGGAGGTGAGAGGCTGGTTAAAAAGGCCAGGGTTTGTGACCCAGTCCCTCAAAGCCTTCTGCAGCCGTCGGACATGAAGTGGCTTGCTGGCCATGCCCACGAGAGCCATTATCTCCAAAAACTCCTCTTCACCTGCTTCACAGAGCTGCTGGACATCATCACCACCCTGCTGAATGAAGGCATCAAAGTAGAATAAGAGATTTGCTTTTTGTAGTATTCGATACAGCTGCAATTCTCCAAGGGTTCTAGGTAGAGCTGACGCCATCACGGACGACAGAACCTGCAAACAGTAAAGACAGAGAGAAGATGAGCACCAAAGCACCGACACCCAGATGCTCTGTCCCACCACCCATCTTTCCACAAGGCTGTCAATTCAGAGGACAGCATTTCTTTCTCTCATTACAAGAACACCCACAGAAATGAATAAGGGGCAAAAGCTCTATTTTTTGACTTGTTAACTTAATGGAAACATTTTTAAAAGAAACCAAATCAGCAGGTAGTTGTGATGCACCTACAAAAAAGATGATTCAAACACGAAGCCAGCTTGTTTTCAACATTCCTACTTCATGTTTGTTCCCAAGAATGTCAGCCAATATCGCTCTACTTGATTCTCTTTTATATCTTAAGATCAAAATGATCACAAAACACATTCTGAAGAATTAAGATTACTTGACTCCCTGAAGAAAAAAAATCTCATCTGTTACAATCCTTCTTAATGGTCGCATCATTTTTCCCCCCTAGAAAGTGTGGAGGACTGTAAAAGGAAAACAAAGAAGGAAAGTGCTTCACAGAACCCCAGAGGATTAATGAAGATGGGTCAGTAAAAGAGTGTTTAAGAACCAAGTATTTCTACAGTTTTACCTGTTTCACATGAAAAGGATCTAATGCCTCTGCTGATCTTAATTCTGGCAACAACAGCTGTAGACAAAGCTAAAATACTGATGGATTCCAACATATATAGTTTAAAAACCTTAGTTTGAATTCACCTGCCTGTTTCATTTGCTAACAAGGCTGCTTGTCATTGACACTTGAGACATGAAATACCACTCAGCAATACAGCAATTGTGCTTAAAGGCTCCCAAAAGACAGGTCCCTGCAGTGTTCAGCCCTTACAGCAGCAGGAAAAAACATGTGCACAAGTTTCAACTTCATAAACCCCTTATCCAGTTATAGCGCAACTAATAAACTCCTCAGAGAATTCCAAGATCTCACACACACATCTCTTCACTCTATGGTGTCTTTCACAGAAACAAGCAGATAATTTCCATTATTACTGTACTACACTAAACCACCAATCAATAAGGTCTAAAGCATGTAATTTATAGTTGGTTGAGAAAGTAACAGAACTAAAACATTGATCAGGTCTGCTAACATTGCTCTGGTTCTACTATCACACTGGACTTGAAAAAACACACAGTAGTAACCTAAAAAACAACACCTACAGAAAGATTTGCACACACTGGGGCAGAAGTATTTTAACACCATGCAACTCCCCTTCCTCCAAAACTGCAATGCAAGCAAATACATTTGCTATGGGGCACTGGGAGACTGGTTATCAAAAGTAAAAGTCAGAGAGAAAATATTTTTACAGCACGTGCTTTTGCATATTGTAGAACATGAAAAATATTGCAAAAAATGGTTTGGGTATTTTTGTGGTTTTTTCCCAATATGAGCCTTTTCTTCAGCAAGTCAAACATACAGGTAAAACAAGCAGAGCCCAACTTCTATTCAGGAGGCATCTGGAAGACCACGCTTTTGCTGCAAAATTCTGATTTAACTCTACTAGAGAAAAATAAAATCAGGAGGCCAACGGAAACTTCCCAGAAATGTCCCAAAAACTCCCCAGGATACCAACAGTCAATCTTTTCAGGAAGAGAGATGAAGCCCAGGGGAAAAAAAAAGAAATGACCCAAAACATACAAAACCCCCAAACCACCAGCTGAACATATCATTCCTGCTATGTGTGCCAGTATGTGTAAAGCAGAAGGGCAGTAATAGCTGTTTAGATTTGAGCAGCTACCTCAAGGAGCTGCTGGTGAGCTTAAGAACTTTGGAACTCGGGGAGAAACTGCAAACATTTAAGAGCTACATATTTTAGAAACACAGTTTGGCTTTGGGAAAGAATAGTTAACTGTAGATTATCAAACAAGTACTGTTTACACTCAAAGAAACAAAAAGAAACAAGAAGAAACAAGAAGAAACGAGGAAAATGAAGAAAATCACTTTAAGGTAACCCTTTACAGGGCACGGAATTCACTGGTTTAAGCAATGTCATTATTTCACTGAATTTCTTAGAAAAATCCTCCCTTTCTGGACAAACTTTGTCAAGACAAACAAAATTAAGAGCTTATGGTTTAGTAGCATTCCAGTAAACTGTTCCTACCCTCCCATTTCAAATGATGCTGACTTTTCACTGTCAATACCACAAATTAACTTATATAACTTTTAAAAGAAGGCCCATTTCCTCTGAAAGTTATTCATCTTAGCACAAAATCTACATAAATCTACATAAATGGTCTTTGTGCAGAGAGCTAAATTGAATCTTGGGAGGACGGTGGCAGTAAAATTACACACAGCCCAAGAGCTCCAGGCAAGCCATGGAACTGAACTCATTTTTCCAGCCCACAGGCTGGAAGAGCAGCACCAGTCCACGAGCAGCCTTTAGCTAGAGGCTTCTAATCAACAAATCTCCTCATGACAGATAAAACTGGATTAATATGTACCATAGAGGCATCAGCAGCGAGTCCACGGTTCAGACTGCGTTGAGATTTGCATTTAAAGCAAGGCTGAAATCCTTTTGTTCTGTACTTTAAAGACCCATTCTGTTTTTCAAATTCAGTACAGTAACTCCTGAGAGGGCTGAGCAATTTTTCCACGTACGACTGCTACCGATTTCTGCAGAGAAGGCATTTTCAAACACTCCTCCTTTTAACCTCTTTTCTCCTTGCAATAAACAGAGTTCCTCCAGCACTCACCTCAAGGCCATCCCAAGTTATTTCTAAACTGTAACAAGGGAAAGGCTCCCTCCCCTTTCCAAGACGCCTCTCCCAGCTACACTGCTTCTCCAGATAGGAGCACTCCGGTTCCTGGTTCGCCGCGCTCACAGCCTACAAAGCCCGGCAAGGAGCTATGCTAGTTCACCTGCAGGAGTAAGATGAGGCTTAGGAAGAGGACAAGCAACAAGCAAGGACTGCTGAGAAAGCAGCACAGCACTGCCTGAACCCGTGGAGAATGTTAACCCAAAGGACACCTGGCGTTGCTGCTGGCTCTGCTCAGCCGGCCAGCTACGCAAAGCCTTAGCACACCCACTCAAGTCTCAGCGCCCCACATCTTTCAGGTGACCTTTAAGCTGTATCTAAGAGACCTGAAATACTGCTTTCCACCACTGTTCTCATTTCTTAGTGCACTGGGGACTGTGCTTTTGGGGCAAAGGGTGAGCACGGGAAGAGGTTACACAATGAGAAGACACAGGGAGAGCTCACAGCCAGGACACTTGTGTCTGCTCCTCACCAGGGAGAGCATCCCGGATAAGACCCTGGGGCACCATGTGCGATCCTCCTCTTCTGCAGCCTGCTCTTTAAGTCTTAGGCTGTCTAATCTGTGATCCCAAACCAACCTGGTTCAGGAGTAACAGCCTGGTCATGTCCTCTGGCAAATCCTAAGAAGCCAGCCAGAACGATCTGCTGCCTCAGGAGCAAGCAGGTACATCTAACACAGCTGCAAACCCTTTTTCCAGCAAGAGGCCGGAATGCAAAGCTGGCACGGGGAGGTCTACGGGAATAAATGAACACAGCCACAGCACTTCAGCTGCTTCTTCTCCTTCTTCTTTGCTTGCTGTCCATACCAGTGAGAAGTGTCAGAACATGCAGGGAAGAGCAGCCATCTCTTATGTTTTTCACATATAGAACAAAGAAGCCAGAAAACTCCCCACAGCAGACAAAGCTGTTTAAAATAAACGCACGGCTGCATACGGTTACAGCCACGGGAGAACTAGGAAATCACAAGTTAGATTTTTCACTCAGCCTTTGCAACCCACAACCGTGCATTCTGATTTTCCACATTACCTCATTCACATCCACAGCCCATCACCCCACATGCCATGCCCTCCTCTCCAAAGGCTGGCTGTCACCTTAACTCTGACCACAAACATAACTCCTGGGAAAAAGGAGAACAAAAACCACAGGGACGCCACAGAGCGCTCTTAAATATTTGTAAACAGCTAGCGCAGGAATCACAACCTATTCCTGCTCCCTCTATCAAGACAGCGGGCACGGCAGCCCCGCTCAGCATCTTGAACCACGGGAAAACACCGGCTCCTTCCCGGCTGTGCCCGCTCCGAGCTCGGAGCCGCACACCTCCCGCAGGCGGCAGAAAGATGCGCGGCTGAAGCAGGCAGGTGGCGGATATGGGTGAAGCACCGGCAGAAGGAAAACTCGGGAGCTGTGGGATGCACGCATGGGACAAGGGTTTCCTGAGCAGCTTTCCTGCTTTTTGAGGCTGCACGGGAAGTAAAAGCAACCGAGCAACTCTAACCGATTGTCGAGATTTTATTTCAGGTGAATTCTAATTGAGCTGTCACCAATTAAATTAGGAATACAAGAAGAAAGTGTGAAACATCACATCCCTGTATTTTAGGCAAAAGTGATTATTTCATAATGTATCTTGATCACTTTGGGCGTTTTGAAAAGTCTCTGAAGACAAACTGGGTTTGGGTTTGAGAGCTGGCTGCTTTGCATATTCATTACATTTCTACAGCGTTTCCAAAGGACTTTTAGCAGGAGGAGAAAATTACATGTAGCTGCAGAAGAGAGACTACGCAAATTAAATAGTCTTGTCTAGCTCTGAGATGTGCCAAAATACAGCCGCTGAGTGAGCTCCGCGTTTACGTACAAACCCGCACCTCGCCTCAACTAATGAGAAACTTGAAACGTGCAGCAACACCCTTCGCTAAGGACGAGACGAGCGCACAAATACCTCCAGAGCAGGGTCCCGCTCCGCGGGATGGAGCTCCCGGGAAGGAAACCCACACGGCGGGCACGGGCGGGCAGCCGCGGTCCGCGCACAAAGTTCGCGGCCGCCGAGCCCGGTGACGGAACCTTCCCGGGGCGCCTTCTCCGCCGGGGCTGCCCCGCGGGGCGCCGCCG
>WBNO01000084.1:204841-227441 GCA_013400575.1 Peucedramus taeniatus
CCCGCGCCGCCCCCGCGGGAATTGCGCGGCTCCCGACAGCCCGGCCTTGGGAAAACAGCCCGGGAACCGCGCCGGGCGGCCCTGCCGGGGCGGGCACACCGCCCCCGGGGCCGGCCTGCGGTGCGACACGCGGCTGTGCAGAAACCGGTGCGAAAGTACCAAGTGTCAGTTCGAGCGAGGAGAAATGGGAGCGTGTAATTCTTCTACTTGATGGAGAATTGGTTAAACTATGAGTTTTTAAGTAAGTCATGTTTCAGTGATAAAATTAAGTAATTAAGTAACTTTTATTTAGTGCAGATAACGATAGAGAAAAAGCATTACTCGTGTGGAAAAAATAAGCGAGTGAGGGGAAAAAAAGCCTCAATAAAATAGGCTTGTCTTGTAGGCAACGTCCAGCACTGCCTAGAGCTGGGAATACCTTTCACAGGGGGTTTCCTTTGCTTCTTCCTTGCCTTCTAATCCATACCTTGGCTGTTCGTCTGAGCAGGGTCAGGCCCGGCAGGAAGCAGAGTCATGACCTCGCTCCTTGGTAAACAACTCCAAACAAAATTGAATTTCTCCTCCAGTTTTTCCAATAGAAGGCAGAGGCTTTGCAGCACCTATGTCAAATCACTGTCACCAAAACTACACAGAAACGTCTAAAAATCAATATATTACCTAGGAACAAAGTTTTAAAAGTTCCCAGTATGCAGGACTGCATCCTGGAGCTGGGGAAACACAAGTGCCCTTTTCTCCATACCCTTTTCATTTTGTAACACCCGAACTCTGCAAACCTGCATTCCTGCCTGGGCTGATTCCCAGTTTCGCGGTGAGCTGTGACCCTGGATTGCGCCGGCCCTGCTGGCCGTGGGGCAGGGCGCTGGGGGTGCCACACCGGGCCCCTCTGTGTGCCCCTGGCGCTGCCCACACGGGCGCTGCCCACACGGGCTGGGCCCACACGGGCCGGGCCCACACGGGCGCTGCCCACACGGGCCGGGCCCGCACGGCTGGGCGGCTGGCGGGGGCTCTGTGGGCACTGCACACCCTGGCCCGGAGCAGGCACACGCTGCTCTCCAGCCGGCTGGCAAGGCCGGGCCCCAAACCAGCGCTTGCCCAAGCCGAGAATCGCCCCGCGGGTAAAGCTGGCTGCACGGAAGGGATGGTGCCCGAGGAAAAATAGCTGCTGCCGGGAGGAACGAGCAGCAGAACTCCTCTGCAAAGCACAGCGTCGGTCAGCCCAGCTTTTCCCCGAAACTGGAGTGACTGGGGCTGTCTCCTCATCTTTGGGGTGTGATCCCGAAGATCCCAGTATCCCCACGGAGCAGATGAGGAGGCAGAGGCAGCTTTTCTCCCTGGCACGCTGTGGTTCCCATGAGAAAACTCCATTGCGCATTGCCCAGCAAAACCACAAAAATGTTCACAGCACTGCCTCCCCTCCACCCACTCAAAATGTTTTTGCATACGCCTCTAGGCACTACAATCATGGTAATTAAAGCTGTAAAATATTATTAGTATCACACTTCTATAGACTTTTCATCCTAAATGCTTTATATACCATGCAACAGAAATTCAGCCACTCCCGTGGAAAAAAAAAAGGAGCAGGAACAATGCACATCAAGGTGGAAAGCCATATTTTGACCAGGGGTGCCCAACACACACCCCTTCTCCCACAAGAAGCTCCTGGGACATTGCTGAAGTCCACCCAGGATAGTGCTGTGATGCAGGGATAGCGCATGCCTGGGGCTATGAGTGTGTGTCCTAGGGACAGAGAGACTAACACCACTGCTCCAGGAGCACTCCAAAGGATTTGTGGAGATTCTCACACCACTTAGCGCTGCTTCCAGGGGCTGCTAGTGAGTGAGGTGTAACTCAGCCCTGCCCTGGGCTACTGAATATATCAAGGCAGGTGTAGGAGAGGGTTGAATAGACCGTAGTCTCCACTGTAGTGTGTCCTTAGGACCAGGAATGGCAGCGTATCTGCTCCAGTCTGGCATCTCACTCTGGGGAAGAGGAATAGGACAAACGTGCTCTGCTGTCTCCCTTCACCAGCAGATCTGAGAATGCTGGGCAAAAAGCCAGTGGCAGCCAACAAATTGAGATTTCCCCAGCAAAAAAGCAGGGAAGTGTTTCTAAAGTGTTTTTTAGCGCTGTCCTGTTGTTAACATTCAAACACTTTTCCTGTCTAGGTACAGTTTCTGCTTGCATCCCACAGAGGACACACAAGTTCTGAGTCTGCACCCTCTCCTGTCCTGACATGTCCTGACATCTCGAGGTAAAAGTGTCCTTGAGATGTTGCCCTGCAAAAATAGGAAGGGAGGGATGGATAGAGTTGTGTTAATTTTATAGCTGTTCTATTCAGTATTGAAATGGTTGTAGTGTACTGAGAGTACAGTAAAAGCAAAAATTTTATTCACTAAGTGAATAAAACACTAAAAAAAAGATGAAGGGGGCAGAACTTCACCTCTATTTCAGATCTCCTTTCCTTCCTAAAAAGCTAGGGAATAAATGTCAAAATTTAAGGCCCTTACCTAGTGTGGACTGCCTAGTCTGCTCTTCATGACAGAGGCCCTAAGAGTGCTGAAAAGCTTGTGGTGAACTTCCAGTGTAATGTATAAAGAACACACGCCCCCTTGCAACCCGCATAAACCCACCCAGCCTTCTACCCATGCTTCTTCCACCACCATACTAAGGCACTTGGGTGGAAATCATTGCAATTCTGGCCAATTCCACGAAGTGATTTGGACCCTGGAGACCTCCAAACAGCGAGGAATGGGTTCATCTGCAGCACACGCAGATTTCCAGGCAGATGTGTTCTGCCACTCCTCAAGGACTCCCCGCAGCCAGTGCTGCCCCAGCGAGCTCAGCCAGGGGCAGAACATGCCCTGCCACGGAACATTTGCAAGGCTGAGCTGAGCAGGGTGGGGAGGTAGAAGGGTTAGGGAGGGGGAGGCCAAAGATGTGCCATCACCTCCAGGGAGTCGGGAGCACCTCCGCAGAAGCGGCTCCGTCCTTCCCCGCCCAGCACACAGACCTGGCTGGTGCAGTCTGACACACTGATGTTCTGTCTGATTAAAGGAAAAAGAGATTGGAATCACACATGGCACAGGGACACTTTCATAATATACAGAAGAAGTCTGCAGATGATCAGTTCTCTATTTCCTCAGATTCCCCAGATTGCGGGACTGATGAGGAATCTGAGTAGGGTACGAGCGCTACAGAATCAAAGGGAAAGGGAAAAAAAAAAATCAGCAGTGAGCAATTATATTCAAGGAGACAAGACAGTAAGTCAGACCCAGAGGCAACTCCAAGGCTGCCAACACAGCAGCTGGTATTGCAGAACATCTCCGTGGTCGGCCCCAACCTCCCCTGACTGCCACTGGAGGAGCGGAGGGGTGCTGGAGCACAGGAGCAGAGTGCAGGGGTGTAGGTGCAACCTTGCCCCAGTTTGCCTCCTCCTAGCAGGTCACAGCTGCTGGCTGGGGCACAACACACACACAGGTACTGCTGAAAATGCATGTTGAAGCATATTTCTCAGGGAGGCTATTAATACCTGTGAAGAAAACACTGGAATTGCTTGCTGTTAATAGAGAAGAATGCGTTGCATAAAAGACAAACTTCATGAGCTGTCATTGAGAAGGCTGCAGGGTCTAGTGGCTGTACCATTTAGCTGGGGACAGAGACAGATGCATTCCCTTTCTAGCTCTCCTTTGCTGACATTGGACAAGTTATTTCACCTTGCAGCACCTCAGTTTCCCCATCTGGATACTAGGATAATGATTTGACTGCTTCCTCAGTGAAGCAATGCTAGATCTGCTGATGAAGAGGGTCAGAGGCAAGCATTATTATTTAGCATCATAAATATTCATACCATTGTGCAATGGGCAGGACTTGCTGAACAGACAACAGCCCTTGTTAGAGATCAGAAAGTTTACAGTCTCTAACACACTGCACCTATAAATTCACCCAATGCAACAAAGAACAAATGTGGAGCTGCATATATTTTTGGCAGCTACACCATCTGACAATGCATGGTTGGGAAAAGAGTTTTGAAGAAGAGTTTGCATGCTGCTTGGAGCATATAAATCCAAAAGTGGCTTCAAATTAAAAGGAGAGTACCCCAGACACACAGAAGGGCTGTGCAGGATCAGGTGGAGCACAGCTTCCAGGAAAAAAAAAGGTATCCAAACTTGATAGGATGGTGAAAACTAGGAGAATAGGGTGTCAGGGCTGAGTAGCAGAGGAAATTATCTCATCAACATGGCAAGTGATATCTTTCTATTGATTTTCAAATGAATAGATTTTATGGCCAGGAGCAACTGTTTAAAATCGTAAATCATCATAATCTCACCTCTTGTACCCTGGAGATCAAAGACTTTAATCTAGTCATTTGAATTACTTTAATCCTATGTAAATAAAACAGTGCACTAATTGTAATCAGTTGGAAGATACAGATGCATCACAAAGACCTATGAGGATACAGTTAATACAAAAAGACTTTGCTAAAACTTAGCCTTTAGTCTTCCTCAAAACAGGCACAAACCTGGAAATTACTCCATTTTAGCGTTGTGCCAGTGTGATATTTTGGTTATGCCCGTTTCAGCAGCTTGGGAAACACAGGTCCTGCTGCTGTTCTCCCTGGAGGCACAGATCCCAGTGCTTTCACAGCTGGAGGCGGGGCAGGGCTGCACAATGGGCAGCTCATGGCCACTGGCACTGCTTGTGTGGCCACCACACAGCCCCACGCTGTTTCTTGCAAGGGCCAGAAGGTGCTGGCACACACTGTGTTTCGGTGTCACCTGACCACTTGAGAGGCAGGAAATGTGCTGAAACAGGGAGCTCCAGAACTGAACATCTTCACAGGTTCAGCCTGTGTCTGACAAAGAGCTTCGTCTGAACAGCACAGGGAGGAGAACGGGGAACAACTCCTGAGAAGCCAAAATATGCTATTTCAACACTTTTAAAATAGCAAGGCTGAATTTTTTGCTTTGAAACGACCTGTTTCTGATAAAAAAGCACTCGAAAATATAAAAACAATATTTAAAAAAAAAAACAAACTGGGAAAAAATTGCTTTTGAGAGCTCAGCATGCTGAGTATTGCGGTCATGCTGGAATCATCATTTTGGCTTGGACTCACTGCTTTAGTCAAACAAAAATTACAGACAGAAATACAGTAATAGTGCTTTGTGACGGTTTGACTTTCGTGCCTTTCAGTCATAAAATCAAAAAGACGATTATTTGCCCAGTTCTAATGCAGATCAACTGGAAGGAAAAAAAAAAAAAGAAAATACACTCCCTGTGAGCACGCACCTAGTGGTAGTTTTGCTAGGGTGAGGCTTGTAAGAGACCTCTAAGAAATGACCAGATGGCATCAAAGGACTCACGACCCTCCCTGTGTGGTTACCATGCTGCTGACTGCCAGCCCTCCCTCTCCAGCCCCATACCATATCCAAGCACAGCACCACAACACCACAACACAAGCAAACAAGGTGCCAGGGAAAGCTACAAACCCCAAAACTCAGATGTGCAATGAGGAAAGCGCAAACCCACCCCCTGAGCCCCTGGGTATTGCCAAGGCATCACTCAGGACCTTCCTTCTGGGCAAAAGTGGTTTATTATTTAATTCTTGGTCCGTAAAACCAACGAGAGGTGGCAGCAGGAGGGGATGCCGGGAGGCAGCGGCTCCAGCGTGAGCGACAGCGCACACGGCTCTGCCTCCCCGGAGTGGGAGTTTGGCCTCGCAGCCAGGCACTCAGATCTCATCGGGAGCCCAAGGGGGTTTGCAGTTTGGGACTTTAATCCTTTAATCTGGCTCTCTCCTGCTGCTCGTGGGTGTGGAGCACGCAGTGGTGGGTGAACCCTCCGGTGCCTCTCCCTCGCTTGCTGCACCCCACGCGGCGGATCCATGTTTAGGACAAGAAATGGAAACCAAGACTGTGAGGTGGCAATCAGCCAAGGCAGTACCCCAGGGAAAGGGCTTTCAGCACGTGGGGTGACAAGGCAGCCCAGTTTTCCTGGAGACGAGGCAAGTCAAGGCCAGCAAACAGAGGTCTCCATAATGTGAAGGTGGAGACATGAGCACCAGACAATAATTAAAAAATTGTAACCTGGGAGTAAAAATACATTAGTGAAAATGGGGGCGTGTGCTTGCAGCTGAGACCAGGTGGGTGTCGGTGCCTTCTGAAATTCCTCCCCCAACTCCCAGAACAACATTCCAAACTCCTCACGGGTAAGCCTGGTGCATGCTTGCTCTGCAGCTTGGTACAAGCCTCTCACCACTGACATTCAGAGCCAGAGGGCAAAATCTTGATGTTGCAGAGGTCAGGAAGTCATTCACCACTTACTTTGCCATGGCTAAGCAGACATCTGAATCCATGCTGAAGCCTCTTAAAAAAGTAAGCTGGCTTTCAAACATGCTGTGCCTTTGTATATACAGACCCGAATACCTAAATGTTAGATGCATGAATTTAAACACTCTGTGCCTCAGTTTATCTATCTCTCACTGGTGGCTGAGGGTTGTTCACATCACAGCATTTTAGGAAGCCAAGCACTGACAAAGAAGCCCAAAGTCTACAGGTGAAAGCCTGCAGGAGAGGGGAGTGATGACTACCCTCCTTTTCCAAGTAGGGAGAAGGCTTCTGCGCCTTCCAGCTCCTCTCTTGGCAGTGATCTGTGTGTAGGCAGTGGTCATAATCAGGAAGTGCCTCCTCCAATTTACAGCTGGTGGTACCACCTGTGCCTCTCCAATTCCAGCCAAAACAACCACCTCCTCAAACCCACTTGTAAGGAAGGGCAGAGGATCCAGCTCTGACAGCTCAGAGGGAAAAGCAAGGCTCAGGTTTAAGTGCTGACATTTTCCCTAGATGTGTACCACTGCCTACCAGCGTTTTCTTTCTTCTTGGAAAAAACAATTGCAGTGCCTGCTGAGAGAAGGTGGTTCCACTGTGCCATAACAGCAAGCAACTGATAAGGGATAGGGTAGACATGGGACAACAAGAGAGGGGGAAGACATTCAAATTTTGCTGGGTCAATGAGCGACCAACGTACGTGCCTGTGTGGCAGCTGGAATGGAAGAAAGTGGAGTCATTACTCATCATTTCAAGTCTGTCAAGGATTTACTTTCTGGAAGAAAACCAGTGGGTTAGTGACTGCTGGGGAGGCAGGGAACATTTCTGTACAACTGAGACAGAGCTGTGTATATGGGAGTATGTGTGTGCACATGCCTCTCTGGTATTATCCTTCTGTCTCCTGCGCTGGTTTTTGATTGCCAGGTCCCTCCTGGCCTTCCGCCTCATCATGGATGAAGCCACCTCCCTACCAGTGCAGCATCCCAAAAACCAGTTCTGGATTAGCACTCCCTGCTTTAATCCACTCCGGACCTCAAATGGAGCTCTTTTACCTTGGAAACTGGAAACCTGAGGAGATTTTCAATAATAGAAATTTGTAAGAATCACACCTCTGGTCAGCCAAAACTAATACCAGAAAGGGAAGTCTCACTGTTCCCACCAATGGAACAAACACCACGGGTTCCCAGATTTCCACTGATGAGATAGTCTGGACAAAAAGAATGGAGGCTACTACCTTATGAGCTGGCATTCATTCTGGGGGGTTTAATTTTTCTAAAAATGCATCCCTTGTGTGGAACATACTGCGTTCCTGCTCTGGTCTCTCTCACAAGACTTCCATGTCCTGCACTTCAACTGAAGTGCTCAGGGCCAAGAGGCACTTATTTTCAGATTTACTAAATGCCTGCATTTCCAGTTAATCTGGAGCTGTGGGTGCCAAAACCTCAAAAGAGTCACTTACCCTCATTTCAAATATCATCTCAGCCTCTCTAATGACACTGGAAGAGTAATAACCTTTTGAGAAGACTTAAGGGCACTCTAAAAGCTATATACAGAAAAACCAAGAAGATCAGAATGAAAGCCAATAGCTTCTGACATGAGATGAAACACTTCCTTTCAGTGTTTTCTCCTTTTGATTAGCTATGTCTTTTCATTTACATCCCATAGCCTCAAAAAGTTATTTTTGAATGATCTGTTTGCTGCAGATTTCCCGCAGAGGCCCAACCATCTACTCATCTTTGAGAAAGTGCCCTGCTGCTGCTTGGTCCTACAATTGCTTCCACATGAACCTAAGGTAGGCAGGTTCTCATCTTCCATTTAGATTTTTTTTTTTTTTAATTGGATGATGGAAGCAGAAACAATTGAGCCATACAGCTCCCTAAAGCTTTTGATGTTCAGCTTCCTCAGTCCAGCACCATGGTGACACACCACCACAGGGAACATCCACTGCACAACAACAAAGCAACATACACTTTGCATTTTACAGAAAGTGCTCTTCACATGGCAAAACATCTGTCCAAACCTATAAAGCAGGCAGTTTGCTGTCTTTTAAGGCAGTCCTGATGCAATGCCTACAAGTCACTCTCCTTGGAAATGGGGGAATGTTATTTTTTCTGCTAAACTCTGTATCCATTCATCAAAACCCCTTTATAGGCCATGCATTGAAGAGTTGGACTTGATGATCCTTGTGGGCCCCTTCCAGCTTAGACAATTCTGTGATTCTGTCCCTGCTGAATTCACACATTCACTCCCAATCTCCTGAATCTGGGGTTGTCTTGTCACTGGGATCCAGCACCAGGGAGTTCTGACCCATGCTTGGGATATCCTGGTGCTACTGACACATAAATAAACCATAAATTTTCTTCCTCTAATCCACCAAGACATGTGTGATCACCTCAGATCCTTGCATCAAAGCAACACCCCCTGGGACAGCTGGAAGCACACAACACATACCACCAGCTCCAATAGCTGTCCCCAGTCCCACCAGTGGTCACCTCCATGGGATCTAGAGTAAGGAGTCCCACTGCTTTCTTCCCGTAGCTGCTTGCTTGAGGTAGACCAGCAAATTTTGCCTTGTCCTGACATACAGCCTAAGTGGTGGTGCCTTAGAGACCACCAGTGACAGCTGGATGAAAGGGAGAAAAGACTAGCCTTGTGATCTGTCAGAAAGTGACCGCTGGCCAACACAGACATGTGAGACCTGGGCTTTAGCAACAAGCAAGCAAAAACCAAGCCTGCAGCTTTGCTTTCCTCTGTGCAAGTTTGACATCACTGAGAAGGGTCACATACAAGTAAAACTCCACTGAATACACTGAAATAAGACTGAAATACACATAGAACAGAACCTCTTCCAAAGGGTTAGCTAAGAAAACAAAGCAGAAAAGACATGGTCACCTTTGAGTATTGTGTGGATGACTGCAAAATTAACTCCAATAATCGCTTCATAGGCCTTTCTCTTTCCAAAATGCACTGCCATCTTTTCAAAGACAGAACAACACATGATCTGGTTAAGGTGCTGGGCCATCCCAAGGTGATGAACACTATCAGGGCTGGGAGCTTCATCCCTTACCTAACATTTCCTGTAATGAAACTTTCTGGCTAAACTTTGACATGGAAAATTTCAATCCAAATAATTAGGCTGAGTTACCTCGAGTTGATGCATCTTCTTACCTGTTTTGAGAAGTCTTGTGTCAACCACCCTCATTAAAGAAGACATTAAAATTGCTGACTACACCCACTACCTTCAGGATCAGGGCTAAGTTGGTCTGGTGTTATCCAAAAGAAACAGAGAGCTGGAGATCTTAGATGATCAAGTGTTTTTGACAACAGATGATTTTTTTTTTTTTTTTTTTTTTGTAATGAGCAATTTTGCTCATTCCATAAGCATTTTCTATGCTGAGACTTATTTTTAGCACTGGCAAGACCTAGCTCATTAACATACCCAGAAGATTTTACAGTAAATTAGTATCACTGTTCGTTACCACCTGTGTAATTTTGCAACCTTCCAAAAGTAGGACAGGTTTAATTTTACCTGTTTCAAGGTGTTACTGACCCTCCACATGCACTGCTAGTGGGAAGATCAGATGACAGATCCTACACCGTGCTGGGAATAAGGAAGAGGCTGAATGCCCAAAGGTTGCTGCTGCTTCTCTCCTTTCCATTGTCTTTTCTCCAGAGGGAACTGTTTAGAGAGAGGATGAAATGACTGTGCAAAAGAAAAAAATGTGTGAAAAAGGGAACCTGAAAAAAGTAGCAACAAGAGGTCATTAGAAATCTCTTGAACAGAGAAAATGTTTCAGGTTTGTTGGGAAGCAGAACTGTTCATCTCTGTGCCACATGCAAAATCACTGAACTACACTATTTTCCCTCAGCTAAACACCAGCTTAATCATACAGATTTCAATCATGTAAGCAATTAAAAATAATTGTTTTCCCTCAACTGGTTGGTTTTTTTTTCCCCACAAAATACTGACAAAAATGGCACATGTTTCTCCTCTTGCTTGAATTTACTTTATTTGTGCCAAAATTAATTTCTGACCTCTAATACGTGCTCCAAAAATGGTGACTGAAATAGAAAGCGAGACTTTCCATCTGATTAAATGTTTTTATGGTTTATGGTCACACAAGCCCCACTGCCTAGTGCTTTCCTGCAATTCCTGCTCAGCATTTAGAAATTCATCGACAAGGAACACATCTGGGAAACCCGACCACAGCATTGCAGGGAAAAGAAACTAAAACGAGAAGGATTTCAGAAGTGACAGCGGCATAAAAAATAAATATGGGGAAAAAAAGTTGGAAGGCCAGCCTAGCACTTACCCACAGATCCCAGCAGTAGTTCCAGGCAGGATTTATTCTAGTAATAAAAATACCTGGGGGATACAAGTATCCTATCACAACAGATGTGGCAGCACTGGTAGAGCTGAGTTACATAAACACAGTGTCACCTTCTCCCTGCCTGCCTAGATCTTTCTGGGTACAGAGCAGGTTCTGTGGGATCACAAACAGGCAATTTTGTTAGCAGAAGACCTGGGAACAGATGAAAGCTTGGGTCCACCAACCCCCACCATACCTGCCAGAGAAGCTGAGCTGGTACAGGGTGGAGAAATTAACTGTGCTAGATAAAGGAGTGGTTTTAAAATCTCCTTTTGCCTGGAGCACTGAAGAAACCAAGAGAAGGAATAGCAGCTCTGCAAGGGATGCAGCTGCATGCCACTCCTTTTTGAGGGTGAGCTGTGATATTCCACTCTTGCCTCCTGAATTCTTCCCCAGGGAATTAGAAGTTGGGAAAAATTAGGGGGCTTTATTTATTTATTTTCACCAACCCAAAGTGAAGCATTCTTTATCTATGATCTAATAACTCTTTTAGCATTCGTAACTTCTGTGATTTCAAGCAGAGGAAAAATGCGATAGGATTTTGCATGACTCATGGGTCTTGTGAAATGCTTTCAAACAGCTCATCTTTCAAGCTTTTTACCCTGACTGGAGCAGGGTAAAAACCCAAATTCTGTGACATGGTCTGCACACCAAGTTTCTGCAAAGCATGCTGATTTTTAAAGGTGATTTTCTTCTGAATAAACTATTCTGGAAAATTTGACAAATATCTACCTGACTAAGCCCACAAAGGTGTGTTTCTACATTCTTGGGTACATACCTGCCCAGAGCTTCAGGCTTTTATCTTTTTTTTTTTTCCCCTTCTTTAAAATCAAGGCCAAATTTTCAACTGGCAAAGTAGATCTGCAGATTGGGGTTTGCTAAGCCAATGGGAACTGTTACCTGAAGCTTGCAGAGTTACACTGCTCTCAACTCTGCTGCCACTCTCAGTTTCTGGAGCCAGACTCTCAGTGGTGTGAATCCACGCAGGGCCACTAGAAATCTGATTGCCAAAGATCACTCAGCTTTGTTTCTAGTGAGCAGCTGCCATATGGATTTCCCTTTCCACTGAGCTCTGATGTGCTTGCATCCCTTCTCCTGCTCCCTTACCTCATTAGAGCTTATGACAGAAAGGCAAGTCATTGCCTGGAGCTCCTCGAGAAGCAAAGCACAGCTGCAAGCTCCTCATGCCTTTCCATCTGCATTTTTGTGGCACAGCAGCAATGCTCTGTGCATCACAGGCACTGAGCCTGACTGCTGCTCACTTCCAAAACCCACTGCACCCTCCCAAGTTGTGTGCCCTCTTCTTTGATCTTTCCATCCATCCCTTTGGTCACAAGCACAGGAGGTTTGAGCTTTCTAGTTTTCAAATGCCTGCATTGTTTACCTCAGCCAAGGGCCTGGCAGCTTTCCCTGGGGACAGAAAGGCTCTGTGGGGAGGGGATGGACTCAAAAAGCAGCAGGAGAGAGCAGAGGCATGTCCCTGAAAGTCATCCTTCAGTGCTACTCTGAGACAGGAAAGCTGTGCCCAACACAGAGTGACAGGCTGCAAATGGTGACATCTGAAAACCCTTTCCCACGGTGGGGAGAGTTGTGCTGCTGTTCAAAATAACTCCTCTTACAAGGCTTACTAATAACAACAATTAGGAGTAGCAATAATAATAATAATAATAATGGGTCATGGAACAAATTGGGGGTTCTGACTATCATTCAGCAGGCAGTGAAACATATCACAACTATGTCTTTTAGAAGTGCTGGGAAAACTTGTCATAGTTAAGGATTAAAGTACCAGGCAGATGTGGCATTTAATATCTGAACTGCCATCAGACAGGAAATTGCACTTGAAGTTGCATTGTTATCCAAGTTAATAGTAATACTAATTAAAGAAATAAAGGAAAAAAAATAAGACAGATCTAACAGTAAGCACTGTGTGCTGTAGCCCCTGACACCCAAGGGTGGTTCCTGCACCACAGCATCCCTTTGGAGCCAGCCCCAAAGGCTGGGAATGTGAGCAGGCTTCACATGGGTCTCCTGTACACTGCATGAAACACACTGCAAGTTTCTAGGCCACACAGTAAAGCAAAGAAAAACTAAGACACTTTCCAAAACAAATGAAAGTCATCTCTTATTTCCCCTAAATGCTTGTCTCTGAAATGTCTTGCTGCGTTTGCCTCAGCCTTTCAGTGCTGGAAAGGCTGTGGCACAACAGTGGCCAGCTGTGTGGACTGAGTTCTGGCACAGTTGGATGGAGCAGGAAGGAAGTTAAAGGGGAAAAAGTTTCACATTTCAATAGACAGAGACAAGTATTTCCTATAACAAGGAAACAGGAATTGACAGAATTTTTTGTATTTTAAGCTTTTTATACCTCTGTTAATAAAAACTAAGCTCCTTTTCTCCTCCTGCCACAGTGTATCATGCCTTAGATAAAATCCTTTCAAAGAACAACATGCACACGCAGTGTAATCTGACATTATTCCAGTGCTACAGGGAACATCTTGAACATAATTACACCACATGGAAGTTGACTTGCTATGAGAAAAACATACAAAAAAGCTTTCAAAACAAATCTGTAAACACATTTATGCTCCCAATAGCCATGATAAATCCAATTAAACAGCCAGGATGTGTGTTACAAACTGTCACTAAAGAAGTTAATGCAGTTTCTGTGGCAGGGAATATTCCATCTCTAAGCAAGAAATCCTAGTTCCAAACTGCCTGAAGGTCATGATTTTATAGTCAAGCCTCATTTGAGAGGACCAATAGCCAAACCAAGACTCTTTAAGCCCAGCTCACCCATATCCCATCCATGCTGGCACTGCATTGCCTGACCCACACTCCACCTAGTCCTGGCATCACCTTCTCTCTGTGCCCTTTAGGGCCTTCAGGATTTCTACTTGCCTCTAATACAAAAAGGGTCCTGCAGATCCACATGCCATGCCCCACACAATACCAGTCTGATGCTCTGCTCCCAGTATGCTGAAAACATCCAGCTGAAAATGACTGGGGAGGAATCTTTTCAGCCTGAAACTGAAGAATTTCTTTCCTGAAAATGCCAGTAGTGAACAGAGGAGGAAGGCTGCCATTGGACTGGGAAGGACATGGTGTTCTGCAGCATCAGGAAATAAGAGACCCTGACTGAGGAACATCAAACAATCCACAACAAGGTTTCCACTGGCTACCTATTTGCCACACTGGAAACATAAATCCTACTAAATCAGAAACAGCACAGTAGCTGTAACACCATTGCTTTGCATCCAAAAAATTTAAATGTCATCAATATTTCTCATGAGGGTGCAAATTCCATTTATGAGTGCTCAGAACAAGAGCAGCAGCAGCTGGTCTGGGTCCCCACTGAAAGCTGGTCCCAGTTGCAGCACAACAGTGGAAATCCAGAGTGCTGTGTTCCACAACAGTGTGGAACATCTCAGCCCCACTGCTGGGCATCCTCATCACACATTAGCCACCTAGGTAAGACTTCAAAGCTCAACAGCTCATTATCCTTCAAATAAAGGGAGTCAGTGGATCCAAATGTGTTCCACCTTTCTGCTGGGAAGGGCTAAGGAACACCCCAGCCATAGCTCCCTACAGTTTCCCTGTTCCTGTTTCTCCCTGTGTTTAAGTTCTGTGCACACAATGGGTCACCCCTCCGCAACCTTCCCATTTTTCATCTTCAAAGGTTCAAAGCCTCCATTTTCAGTGGATGTAGCAATGATCTCTCTCAGGGCTGTGGTGCTATGACTCACAGCAAAAGAAACTAATATAGCACCTGGCTTGGTGCACAGCTTGGAAGCAAAACCAACAACAGGGAACATTTGCAGAGCAATACATGCCTACAGAACATTGGACAACAATTTTGAGCTCTGCAAGTTTTGGCCACTTTGAGATGTTTTAGAAGTTTCTTCATTCTCAGCAAGTGGCAATACTGTCTTAAGGCATCCTGTGGTCATATATGATCAGCTTAGTGAACATGGGTGTTTTGGGCTGGAAGATGCTGCTGCTGACAACAGGCAGTGTGGATTGGAAGGGCAGGAGCAGAGCTGTGCCACCTGCCTGTAAAGGAGGATGTTTCTCCCCTGGCCTGATGCCAGCAGGAGCTGCTTTTTCCCCGCTGTCTTTGAACACAACCATGGATATTTTTATCCCTGTCCTTTCTACGTGTGGAAAAGCATCAGCCAGCATCTTATCTCCCTACAAGGATTACAGACTCTTAGATAACAACAAATTAAGAAACGGACAAGCGTTAGCTGTGTGATTCCAGCCTGCTGAGTTTATTTGGGCATACAAGCTGCTGAAGCCACACCTGCCTGGCTCAGACACCATCTGAATGTTTGCAGAGCTGCTGGACACCTTGAGCAATAATGATGAGGCCCAAGGGCTTTATGAGTATTTCCAGGTGTGTCTAAGTTGTTTCTGACCTCTTCAGACTGCAGCCTGTTTGGCTTATGGAGCTGGAAGGATCGCCTGGTGTGTTTGGTGTTGGTGTAGAGCTCCTTTGAAGCAGGGAATGGTGTTTGCAAGCTCACTCTGGCATGTCTCCACACTGAGGAGCTTGCTCAGAGCTGGGATGTGCCAAAGGTCCAAGTCAGCTGGCAAATAACACCTGCCTAGGGATGCTTTCCTTTGGACATACAGTTCTGGGAAGAGACTTGAAGTTTAATGAATAGAAGC
The DNA here is from genome assembly GCA_013400575.1 of Peucedramus taeniatus. Classification (NCBI taxonomy): domain Eukaryota; kingdom Metazoa; phylum Chordata; class Aves; order Passeriformes; family Fringillidae; genus Peucedramus; species Peucedramus taeniatus. The sequence continues at coordinate 220,200 of WBNO01000084.1, forward strand.
TCTTTTTTTCCAGACCATGCTGTTTTTGAAATTAACAGCTTAAAATGTTTTTTTTTTCAGGAGTGAAAGAAAAAAATCCAAGCCAGAAGTTCAGTCCCCAGTTAACTTTAACACTTTGACATAAATATTTTATATCCTTTTGCATTCATATCCATATTATAGAACTGGAAAGGCCAGAGGAATGCTGTGCAATTAAAAAAGCTGGAAGTGCTTGGAAAAGGAGTTTTGACTTTCAACCTGGAGTCACTCTTGTGCCTGCATCTCTTCTGGATTTTCAGCATTATACACATACATAATCCAGGATCCTAATCCTGAGCCAGGCTCCTCCAGGCACCTGTGCTTCAGAGGAGCCTGGTACTGATGCCACAACCTTGGGCAGATTTTTAACAACACTGAACGTGGCTCCACATCCAGAGGAAACTGGAGCATGAGACAAGGCTGGTCATGAGTAGATGGCAGGAATCACATCACCCCTCACTTTCAGAAGGTGGTCTCACTCCATGCTGTGGTAAACTGGACAGTAGATAAACCAGGCTGTCTCCCTGCTCAGCAGGAAGAACATGTCCTTCCCCAGTCCCAAACAGCCAAGAAGAACTTACAGCTCTCACTAACACCTTGCCCTGCTAATGGCATGAACTGGGCCCTCCCGCTCTTTCACACTCTGGAGATGTGCCCTGCAGTCAGGAGAAGCCAGATTTTCACACAGGCTCAGCACCAGAGGAATCCCACTGATTCCAACAGAATCAGAGCAGCAGAACACAGAGAGAGAGGTGCAAAGCTGTAAGGCCCCTGGACAAGTCCTACTGCAAGGGCATTTGGCAAGTACCTTTGTTGCTTTTGGCACCAGATCAGAAAAGCAAACCCTGCTAGTACTTTGAAGAGAAAGCCTCTCTCCTTACCTTGCCACATTATTTCTTTAAGTTATCCTTTCTCATCCTGTCAGAATAGATGCCAGAGCTGGAAATACTCACTTTGTGAAGAGGATGAATCAGGGAAAATGCTTGTTTTCTTCTATGACTTTCTTGAAGATTCTCTGGCCACTGTCAGAGGCAGGAGCCCAGGCTTGTTCAACCTTTCCTCTGAGTCAGCATAGCAAGTCTTTACCTTCACTTGCTGTCTGGCACGAAAGGAGAAGAAAAGGATTTGTACTCTGCTGCAGTCACCATCACAAAAATCCTGTTGCTGTCAGCAAGAGCTAGTACGGATGTCAGGAGAGGCTGAAATGACTCCATCAGGGAATATTTGTTAAAATCTATTTGGGGCACATCCTGCATTCCTCAAGTACCTGCAGGAATGGCTGTGACTAGCAGGGGCAAAATGACTGTACATCCTATCCTGGCTCTCCCTGCCTAGATGTCCATACATGCACCAAGTATCGCTCTCTTTTTGGCATTTTACAAAAAGATAGCCCTTTAAACAAATGACCTTGTTTTAGAGAAAGACATTGGAAAGCTGTCTGTGAGTAATGTACAATGTAAACCCATTAACCAGGCACAGCCGTGGCATATCTCTACCTAATCATTCCATAGTATTTACTTCTTTGTCTCTCCCATGTTTATATTCAAATATAACAAATGCAGGAGTCAAAAAATTCTGAGATGGTGAGGCTAAAAAAAAAAGGCCATTAAGCAGCCTGTTCAGAAGTGCACAGAAAATGTGTAATGACAGAGGACTGTGTCTGAAAGCAGGAAAAGTAGGAATTTAGAAAGGCCAGGCATCCTGGGAAGGGAGGGGAAGCATGCCAGGCTGGCGTGCTCTGCCGGCAACAGGAACTGAGCACCAGTGGATTCCATGCGGGTGCAGGCGTTCAGCGGTGCATCCCTAAGGAACAGCAAGCTGTGAAAAGAAACCATCAACAACCCAACCCCGACCAGACAGGCTCTGAGAAAGCAAGGAGATATTTCAGCTAGGTTGGAGGTGTTGGATATGGCTGTGCCAATGGCCACCTGTCTGAGCTGGACCTGGCAGAGCCCTCACTCAGAAGAAAATAGGAAGCAGCATGACACTCAAAAACTTAACAGGTCAAACAGCAGTGGAGAGCCACAGGTTGCCTTTGTGTTGTATCCAAGAGCTGGAAAACACCATCAGAACCTTCTTAATAGAAAACAGCCTCCTTTGATCTAAAAGGGCTTGACAGGCTCCTTTGACAATACAGAGATTAATCCTGAAGGTAGTTGAGCACACCAGGGCTAAAATTTAGTTTCAAGAAACGTTGGAAAGAGAATAATTCTTTTCAGGTTTGTTTAACACTACTAGCAATTTATTCTTCCAAGAGTGCTTCGTCAAATCCCAGGACAATTACTAAATGCTGCTGTATAAATGTGGAAACAAGAGTCAGTATAAAGATAAATCTGAAGGCACAAGACAGACAGACATGCACTTATCCATAAATAAAACACTGCTCCCATGGCCTTCTTACAAAACCATACCACCTTCTGTGGTTTCTCATAGCAAACACAGGGGGTTGACTTCTGCTAGTTCTCTTTCCTTCCCAGGCTCTCAAGGTTTGTTTTTAAATGAAATACAAAATGATGTTTTGAAGTTCATGACAGTGGGCAAGCCCTCTTTCTCCACAGGAGGGATGCAGCCATAAAACTGGTCCTGCCACGTGCTGACCTGCCTGTCTGTATGGGCTGAGGGTTGTTCAGCTGCAGTGAAGCCCAGGTGTCTGAGACTCAGTCAGGATGTCAACATCAGTGGTAGGATCACCAGAGTACCACAAACCATCTGGAATCAAAAGGAAACAACAGATTTAGGTAACTACTAAGCTAAGCCATGCATCAACCAGTGGCCTAAGAGCCAAAAGTGCTGATTTCTGAGTCAGCACATACTACTGGCATGCTCTCTTCTGGCATCTCCATCCACCAGCCTAGCTTTGCTTTCCAGAGGGAATGTCCCTCTCCAGCACACTGGCACAGACACAGGCTCACTCATAGCAACACCCCCATCCCACATCCAGCACAGCCTCCCATAGGAGAACATGTTCTATTCTGGGTTTTATGGGTAAGCAATGACCCACCCTAAGTGTGTTTTCTCTTGGGACCATTCCCCACAGATAAATCCATGTAAGGTATTAGTGCTGCACAGCAGCACAGGGCACTCTCACAGCTGCTCTTAGGCTGCATCAATGCTCCTTTACAGAGGTAACAAGATCCCTTATGCTTGTTCAGAGGCTCTTGAAAAATGAAACCTATAACCTATTAATCAGAGCAAATTTAACATAATAAATAAGAGCTCCTGGTCAAAAAAGCCCCAACTGCTTCTCTCTTGCAGATTCAAAGCAAAGAAGGAATCCAGTCAGATTTGTATCACTGCTTCCTTGCTCTATAAATAGCTGCAACTGCCATTCCAAAAATAAACCAGATAAATATTTAAGGCCCACTGCTACTTAACTTACTGTTGTGCTTACATACTGCTTACTGTTGTGTAAATGAGGAGAAATATCAATGAGATCCATAAATTTACACTACAATGCTTTGCTGAAGTCAGAGGGAAGGACTGTTTTTCCAGCAATTACAGAAAAGTCCTTCCATGAACACTTCACCATCAGCTTTCCTTCCCCTGACCTAGAGATCCCTTTGACAGCCATGGGAAAACAAGCATAGGGGGAAATGCCAAGAAAGCTGCTACAGTCCTTTTGCCTAATCCATAAGATGGATAAATAATTTTTTTAGAGGGTACCTCTGTCCTATTTAATTTTTAAGCTTAGCCTGAAGAAGAATTGCAAAAGATACCTGCTCCCTAGAGCAGTTCAGGAGAAACTACTCTGCTGGAATTTTCTATCTAGCTTGGTATCTATATTTGTCAAATAAAACAGCGATTATCATAAAACTACTGTAAAAATAAGCAGCTATACTTTTCTTTTGTAGATAATTTGTCTGTCCCCAAAATAACTCAGTATTTTGCCCATGAAATACTTCAGACTAATGCACTTCTGAAAAAAACAGTTGGAGATGAACAAAATAGTCTCAAATAGCTCTTCTATCTAATTTTATCTCAAAGACACCATTTTACATGAAGTAAAAAGACAACATAATGTACTTGATAATGAATTGCATTATTTGTGAGGGTACTAAGAGAACACAAATTATTTGTATTACTGGGATAAACATTCAACAGAATCCACCAAAACATGTGACACTATTTAAAGGAAAATACAGTCATTCTCCATCCTGAATAAACCAAGGGGAAAAAACCCAAACCGTTCTTGAGCACGCATAGGTACTGTGTTATTCTGATTACATGGGAAAACTAAAGACCCAAAGGCTGCCTGTTTTTCTATTTTTCCTTGCTTTTCCAGGAAACCAAATATTAAGTACCTGGCTTACAAACCTCCAGCAGTTGATCCCACTTCCTTTGACGTTCACCTCCTACGAATGACACAATCCAACACCCACATACCAGCTCTAAGAAATCAAGAATGCTGTTGCTTCAACAAACCCCCATGCACTTGGGGCTAGCCAAAGAAAAATGAAACACCCTGGAACTCTGCAAACAAATTATACCCACTGCTGACTTAAGAAGGAGGAAGGGAGAGCAAAGGGGAAAAAAGAAAAATTAAATAAACCAGAGGAAGCATCCTTAGTCATCCAGAGCAATGTGTTGAGATTCTAACAGCACACCTGGAAATTGAAAGCCTCTATTAGCTCTAGCTAGAAAGTAAAGAGCAGGCTGCAAGTGGGCAATGAGCATTCCCTCAAGGGGTGGGAATGGGACTCGAGTGCCTTCTCCTCAGCCTGGCCTTGCAGGTGCTGCAGGGAAGAGGGGCTGCCTCCACCATGAGAGCCCAAGGCAGGCAGGGCTTTGGGGAGCACAGAGGAGCTCCCTCCCCACCGTACACAGCTGTTGCCTCTTCCCTGGCACAGGCCAAATAAATCAGCAGCAGGGAGTACCCGGGGCCTTTGTGGAAAAACATGGATTCAGCAGCATCGAGAGGATTTGGCATCCCATCTAACACAGCAGCCAGCTTTTACACAGCTAGATGAGGGTATTGTGGATGATGTTGAGTGTTTTAGGGGTCAGAGCGTATGGAGTGGCAGGACTCCAAAAGCCTGGGAGGAAAACACATGCTGTGGACATGGCTCTGCACTGCTCCCCTTCCTCCTTCCCCGTTACTAAAGTGGCAATTTGTCATGCATGGAGGTTGAGAGCTCTGCAGGCTGCATCCCAGGAATGCCACCCATTGCTGGTACCAACAGCATTGCTGCCTGCCACAGCCAAGTCTTCTCTTGAGTGCCCCCAGCCAAAAGCAGTTCTCACTCAATTTTCCACAGCTGAAAAGACCTGGGAAGGGCAGAGCTGGCCTGCACCTATAAGTGACCTCCCCCTTCTCCCTCTATTTTGAATTATATTTGTGAGCAAACAGGTAAAAATACCGCCTTTAAGCTCAGAACCCCAGCTTTGGCCTAAGCACCACCACCACTTAGGAAATCATGAACAAACGGGAAGAAAGGAAAATGCTGCATAATTACTCAGAGCCCCCCTGAAAGGAGAGCTGTTACCAAAAGCACTGAGTCTCTTTTATTGAGGATTTCTTTCTGCAGTAGAAAGCTGCCTAATAGCTGCTATATCCTGCTTGAGCAAGTATATTCTCCTTGGAAATCAAGCAAAGGTTTCTAATAGTTTTTGACGGAGTGTGGTCCCCTAAAGCTACATTTTCTGTCTGATTCATGCTGACTAACTGTAACCCTACGACAGTTATTGAAAGTTAATTAGCGGTGAAGTGCTAAGAGCTCTAAAAATGAAAATACAAGCGAGAACTGAATGCAGAGTGTCTCCCTTCCCAGAAAAAATACTGTCAAGAAGGTTAATATAACCAAAAAAATATTGCAAGTTGAAAATGTGAGAGGGATTCCTCTAATAACTTGGCTGTGATGGTCCCTTGTTGTGTAGACACACAGCTGAGAGGTAACATATTCCTAAGGGTTTATCAGGGACCAAAGGAACAAACCTCAGTATTTCTTTCTTTATTAAGTTTGCTAGAGGAAGTGCCTGGAAAGTTACATAGAGACAACACCCAAGTTACATAAAGACAAAGATATAAATCAATCGCTGCTTCCTTTGGGGACTCAAGTTTGTCAGATGTTGCACATGCTATCAAATCCCAACTATTTTTGCCCTTATCCTTCATTTCCTCAGTGTTTGCAAGGAAAAATCCACAGTTAGATGCAAGCCCAGCCAGCACCAAGCGGGCGTAGGAGGTGAGGCGAGGAGAGCCACAGCCCTGCACCACCCACTCCCTGCAGATGTAAGCGCCGAGACAAGGTGCGAGGCAGTGGGCAGCACCCTTCAGGTGTTAAAAAGGCCCATCCTGCCCCCCCCAGAAGTAAGATACAGCCCTAAACAATAAAAAAATAAAACGAAAAGGAACCCTCACCCAGAGAAGGGGCATTGTTTTAAGAACAAGGAAGGGAACACATTGGAGCAAAGCAAGTAGGTTGGAAAAGCCAAATGTAGGGCTCAGTATAAAAATAGACAACAGTGATGCCAGAATGCCTTGGCAAAATTGTGTTTATTGATTTTCATAGAATAGGGAAAAAAGCTCCAGCCCTTTCCACCCCTGACTGCTGACTGTGACTCACTAGTGATCTAAAATGACTGCAATGAGCAAGCGGGGACTGAGCTGAGTTGGACCTCGCTCACGTCTTCACAGGGCTGACAGGGGAACGATGTCCTGCTCCTGGCTCTCCCTTGTGGCTGCCCAGAAAATACAGAATAGCTGTGGATGTTCACCTCCATCACAACATCTAACAACACTTGGTTCGGGCAGGTCCTCTGGGTGGACAGAGGGGCTGATTAATGTGTGATTCAGTGTCGGCTCAGCCACCGCTGCTTGCCGGCACCCTGGTGACCTTTCCCTGGGGCTGGGAACTGGGTGTGTGAGGAGGACAACATCCACCGTCTCCCGTTCAGCTGGGTGACCGCCTGGGTTGAGGTCTGCAAGTGTCACAAGCTGTCCATGTTTGGTTTGGAACTGCTTTACGCCTTTACTGGGCAGCCAGCGCTCTCACTCTGAGGGGATCACAATGCAAGGACACACTTTGGGCTGAGCTGTTACCTTCGATGGTTTCCCTCCTTCTTTCCAAGCGCACCCCCTCAACCCCACGGAAGGCGTTAGAGGAGCCGAGAAGGGGGTGTCACAGTCCAGACGGGCCCCTCAGCTCCCTCACAGCTGCTCCCGCACAGTGCTGGGTGCCGCGGGGGGAGCCCCGGCCCCGGGCCGCACCGCCCCTGCCCCGCCCT
>WBNO01000084.1:227653-270345 GCA_013400575.1 Peucedramus taeniatus
GTGGCCGGGGGGGCAGGCGCGGGGGGAACCGGCCCGGGCGAGCCCGCACGGACAAAGGGGCCGCGGCGCACGGAGGGCGGGCGCGTCCCTCCCTCTCCGGCAGCGTGGCCCGGAGTGTCTGCTTCTGGGTGTGCGACTCCCTCTGGCTTCCTCAGGAGCTCGGGCCAGGGGAATCGGGTGTAGAACAGATATTTTATTAACATCTTTGAGGGCAGGCAAACCCCTAAAGGCTGTGCTCAGTTGTAGTAGCAATAAGGAACTCGAGAACCGGCTTCGTCTTTGCACTGACGTTCTTGGGCATCCTCCGGATTCTGCAGCAGATGCTGATGGCTCATAATTTCGAATTTGCTTGCAGTCTCAGAATTTGAGAGTTACTCTACCTGTGTGTCCTCCCAATCGCTAAACCCAGCACCACCTCAGAGTTACCTGTTCAGAAGCATCTCTCCTTTTGGAAGCTGATGCAACATCTCAAGCAGCTGATTTTTCTCAAGAAAAATGCCTTAAAACTATGGGTACTAAGAAAATATTTGCTAGCCTTGCATGTGGATGACATTGTCACGGATGGATACTTTATCCATAGTGGCAGGAAATCCTAAGCTGCCCTTCAGGGGAGGTGTGGACACTGGGCTGTGTTTTGGCCCTGTCATTTCCTATTAGTGGATTATCCTGCTCTTAGGCTGGGTAGTGCCCAGCCTCACCTCCCTGCTGTGTCAGTCGACAGCACGTCAGTGACAAATAATCCTTTAGCAGCATCGTGTGATGACTTTTGGGAAAGTGTCTGTCTAAAGGTACAGCCAGTGCTCATCTGAGTGAATGTGCTCCCTCCCACTGGATTTGCCATGGATGAAAATTAATCCGATGGGTAATTTTTCATCTAGAAAAATTTTAAGGTTAAATTTTAACCTTATTTAAACCAAACTTTAAGGTTAAACCAGTTTAGTAAGATTATGTGTGGACAATAATTCTGTAATGGTATAGTAAACCTAAGTAAGGACATCCACACACTATTTTTCTTTGGCTTAACTAAATTTGTTAAAATATCATTTAGCTTAATTTCCTCTTCCTTATAGAGACACAGCAGGTTCTTACCTGCAAACAACATCTCCTTGTCTGGATTGAGACTGCACATACCCATTTTGCTGCTCTGAGTGCATGACAGCATGTTAGCAGTTATTACTGAGCCTGGCTGAGACCTACATTTTCTATTCAGTAAGCTAGATGAGTCCCTCTGTTTGGATGTGTAATTATTTCCTCTATGCTTCTCTTTAATTATGTTCTTGAAACACTGTGGTAATGCACTGTAGGGTATATTTTACACATGTATATAGATCAGAATGTATCTGAAACTTTGCTCCATTAATCTTTTAGGTCCATTTCTGCTCAAAAGTACAGTCTTAATTCTGAAGATTATAGGGGCTCACTAAGGTTTCAGGAGGGTTAGAACAATTCACATCTCTAATTCAACAATTTATGGTGAGCTGTCAGTGCAGTTCCCTTATTACATGCCATGGCTGGACTGGAACAGGAGAAAAAACGTTCTAAAAAGAAGAATTGTGTGATTTAACATCAGAAACATTTCTGAGGGAGAGGAGTATGACTTTTGTGATCAGCAGCCATGTCATGTGCTAAATGACTGTGTTAATATGTAAGTCTGTTTACCTGCTCAGTCTCCCACAGTTGCATTCACCACTGGTGCAGGGAACTCTGGTGGAGTTACACCCACTCATGCCAGCAGTGAGCAGAATTTGGCCCAGAGGCTCCATTCCAGTGCCATCAAACACTGATGCTGAAGCCAAGCTTTTCTGGATTACATTTTTTAAAATACCAGCCTGTTGTTTTTTCTTTTTTTCCCAAAGGTGTTGCAGTTTACTTTGGAGCCTAAATGACTTGATTAGAAGTTCAATTTGAATTTCCATCTAAATCAAATTGAACATGTTTCTGTCAGCATTTACAACAATGAAATGGACTATAATTAAATATTTGTCTTTGACACATGCCTAAAATTAACTTTTTTGCTCCCCCTAGGTAAAAACTGCAGCTTATTGCAGGAAATGGATGTCATCCAGAAGCAGGATGAAAACTGTTACTGCTATGTGCAAAACAGAACCACTCACTTACAGTACCTGTGGTCGACTGTCCAGGTGAGAGGCTGTTCTGGGGATCAGTCAGTACATTCCATATGAGCTTTTCCCAGCAAACCATGTGGCCAGTTAGCAAGATCAGGGCAGCATCTCTATGGAATTAAATAGGTGGGATCATGATAAAATGCAGCATTATGAGCCTCCAGCTGGGATGCAGGGAGGTTTGGTCTCTGGCTTAGAGTATGATGGTGCTGCAGAAACATTAATTTAGGATTGTGTATTATTTTTTTGCACACCTTTTCTGTTGATGGATCACTGTTAGCCTCTGCAACAAATGTTTTTGCTTATCACCAACTGCCTTTAGAATGCCTGAATCTGAGGACTACATGCAGTTCTGTGGCTCTCTCACCACAGCACACCAAAGTGCAGGAATCTAAGGCTCGTTAGATTGTGACTAATGAACAAACAGCAGCACAGTGTGTTTGTTCTCCTGAGTAACAGAGGGTCATCTTACAAGACACACATTTAGAGATTAGTTTGAAGCATATAAATAAAAATTCCTTCAAGAGTGGAAGCAGTAACAGCTAAAGGAATGAGCTAACCATCTCCATGGTTCCTTTTCTTTCCTGAGAAGAATGTCTCCAGACAAAGGAAGGAAACCCTTTCATTTTCTCTGTTGGAGGACTTTTCTCTCAAGTATAAGAAAGTGGAACATCTCTTTGTTTGCTCCCAGGACTGTTTTCCTCAGGAACATGTTGCAGGTGTTTTTATGAATGGTAGCAGGCTTCAGGTGGTAAAACCCTCCATCAGTCACACAAACTTTCCTGGAGTCAATGTTTAAAAGCAGGAAGTTCAGATTTTTTCCATAGCAAATTGCTTGCTGACATATTGTCTCCTTTCCCAGTACAAACCTGGTTTATTACACATGGCATCACTTTTTTTGCAGATGGGTCCTTGTTGTCTAGTAGGCCCTGATCAATGTATCAGTCCTCAGGAAAATCACCTCAGCTTAGAAGATGGACAAGATCTTTTACCAGTTTGGTGGGGGAGGGCACTGGGAACCAGCAAAAAAAAAACCACAAAATACCCAACAGGAATGTGCTTCTATTTTAATTTCTGGTTATGCTATCTTTCATTTTCCTCATCCCTCTTATGTCCCCAACATGAAGATTGCACTGTAAAGAAAGGCAAGTCAAATTTGTTACGGTTCAGGAGGGGAAGGAGGAGGGGTATGAACATTCACAAAACAAACGGTGGTCAGTCAGATATTACTGGCTTTGTTGGAAATTTGTGTGGGCAAGTGTCAGAATAAAACCAAACCCACTGTGCTTTTGGATGGATTGACGTCCCTCCACTGAACTTTGCTGCTGCTGAGTTCTCAGAATTACCTTGTAAAGTGATTAATTGTAAAAAATTATTATTTGCATAATATTAATAACCAATATTAAACAATTAACATCGATTTTCATTACCACATGCATGGCTGATATGCAGTACAGGTCACAGAAACCCACAGTGATTCTGAGCTTCTTCTTCTCTTCTGTCCTTTGTGTCTAGATAAAAGTTAACAGCAAAGAAAAGTTCCGGTTTGAGCCCATTTCAGAAAAAAGCAGCTGTTGGAATTCAGAAACAGTTTTTGAGTTTGTTGCATGTGCTGTTCAAATCCTCTGGAAGCCAGAGACATGTACAGAAACTTTTCTGAGCATAAAACAATATGGAGAGGATGTTTGTTTCAAAATACAACCCTTCAAAATTGAACCGTACATAGTGAGGGTGAAAAGAGAAAGTAAGTACCAAATCTTTGAGTTTAGATTACAGATGGCTTGGTATTGCCAGTGCTACTGAATCAGCACCATCTCTTCTGTAAGAAGCTTGGGACTTTTCTGTTGATATATTATATAATCAGCATTTCAGATTGAATTACTCTAAAGTCAATTTCTATTTCTTTCCCCCCTTTTTAGTGCTAGATGGAAAGCTCTTGTTTTTGTTTGTAGCTGGAATTTTTCTGTTCCATTTTGCAAACAGCCTGAGCAGGTGAGTACTGGCTGCTTTTGACCTTCTTTCCCAAAGGTTGTGCATTTTTGGTCTGTTTGCTAAGCTGAAGAGGCAGTTCTTTGGGAAAGTGAAACTTCCTCATACCATTTCTGTTTGGACAGATTGTGACATCTTCGAGTGCCTAATTGTCTATCAATCAGCTGTGTTAGGGTTTTTGTATCCATGCTTCCTGCACTGGGGGACACCAAGACAGTCAATCCTCAGTGGGCAAGTGTGTGGATCAGAAAGTCCTTTTTCCCTTTTGTAGACCACTGAGGACAGCTGAATGCTAAATAATGCTGATTATTAATGATGCCTTTCTTTGGGGGAAATACTTAGGATAAAGTCATCTGGGGCCTTTTCTGCCTCCACCTTTGTGCCAGCCTTTCTTCTGATGCACATTTTGCATAGCATGTAAGGGAGGATACTCAGTTGTTACAGCAAAATATGTGCCCACAACTTCAAAGCAAAGTGAGTCAAAAAATAATTGTTAGGAGGCACCTCTAAAACAAGTAGAGCAGCAATAGGTTTTATAGCATTAACTCTGAATTAAGAAGATGGAATTTATAAATGCATATGCTTAGGAAAAAAAACTTGTGGGTTTGTGGAGGGTTTTCTGCATCTTAAATGAAAATAATACTTCTCTTGCAGTACAGAACCGTATTGATCATTTTCTTCTGTGTACTAGAGACTAGAAGGTCAATGCAATCAGAGTTAGCTTGAGCTTTAAAGAACCCCAGCACAGTCTCTTAACGTGTAACAACTCCAGTGACCTTAAGTTATCTGTCAGGAATTTTTCCTTAGAGATTTAATACCTGAACTGGGCCTGTTAACCCACAACTCTAACTTACAGCTGATTTAAGTTCTTATTGAAGATCACTGCTGTTTTTACAAATGTTGGCATCTTAACCAATTACAAATGATACTTCTTACCATATTCTCTCTTGTTCTCTTTACAGGAGTGCCAAGTTCTTTTACCTTTCTGGAATAATACTGGGTGTTCTTGCTCTGCTAGTCTTTGTCCTGTTGACACTTAAAAGGTTTATTCCAAGGGTAAATCTACATTTATAAAATAAAATAATAGTAATCATCATAATAATACAAGAAATGACAGTTCATCGCCAGATTCTGACCTTGTTCTGGTTTTGTGGCCAGGTAACTGCACTGAAATGACTGCAGGATTGCTTGAATTAAGTTTATAGAGTTAGGTGAGAGTCAAGTTCTATTTAGCTTCCTCCTGAGTTTAAACTGAACAGGCATTTGTGATGTGCAAGAAGAGTTCATTCTGAAACATAAATTATTTTCATTGAACTGAAGCTAAGCTTACCTTTGAATCTGTGAATCAATCTCAGTAAAAATACAGTGGCAACTGAGACAGATTCTCTTCCATTCACCAAAGATAATTCATTGTAAGGCAGATGTGAATTTTTCCTTTAGTTTTATAAAGCCTGTGCATTCCCATAATATTGCTGAGATATGTTAATTGGGAACACATGTCAGTAGGGTTATACTGTGACATTGGGACATGATACACAAATACAGGGATGCAGTTGCTCTGCTTGGAATTGATACTGTTTTGTTGTAGCATGCAGAGGACTGTGCAGTGGAAGTCTCAAACCCTATAGGTCTAAAGAATTTCACATCTGTTTCTGCAAATGTGAATTTCACATTTGTTTTTTTCTAAAGGAACTCACATCTGTCAGTTCCTTTGGAAACAATGGTCCTGATTCTGGCTTGATTTTTTTTCTTTTTTTTTTTAATTTCTAGCACAGTACCTTCTGGATTTTAATGAGTGGCTCCTGGATGGTCTCTCTCTATTTTATTTACTGCTTCAAAGAGAATATACAGTGGTTGTGGTCTGAACACAAAAACTACCTGTTGGGTAAGAAAATTACCAAGAAATATGCTGCAGATTTTGGTTTAATTTAGTGGTCAGATGAATACCTGCCCATAAAAAAAAGAAAATCAAGTGACTCATACAGAGTTCTATTTTCTCCTAAGCCATAGATGTTGAAATATTCTCAAAGTTCCTAATCCACTTAAATGAGTGTTTACTCACATTGTATCATTAAATAAAGAGTTTGATGTAGAGGTCTAGTTCTAATAGCAGATTTTGCTTGCATTATTTGTTCATTGATTTGCTGTTGTTACATACTTTCCCTGTAAGAGCAAAAGGGCAGCTCCACTGTTTTGCAGTTTGCTGGATGTGGGAAATGGATGCACACATTGGGAACAGCATGTGGCTGCAGGGACTGACAAATATTGATCTGGCAGCTGCCTCGACATGGTCACCTGAGGAGAATTCATGTGCAGCCCACAGCATTGGCTAAAAGCTGTTCAGAGATAACCTTGTGAACTCTTGGTGCACTTTGGAAATAGAAAGCAGTAAAACATCATGCAGTTGTCTGTAAGACAGCACAAGAATCAGCAGGCTACACTTCACAGCGGCTGCAAGCTCTGTGAAGCAAAGTAAAGTTTATAGGGGTAGTTTGCATCTTTTTCTCCATGTCCTTTTCTGTTCCTACAGGGTATTTTCTGGCTGTTGGGATTACCAGCTTTGCCATTTGCTATCAGCATGGGCCGCTGACCACGGAGCTCAGCATAACCTTGTTCACATGGACGCTCCAGTTAACAGCCTTTGTCCTGATCTACTTTGGTGTCACCATCCCTCAAGTTGCATATGCAGTCATAGCAGTCAGCCTCTGCTCCAAAGGCCTGTGTTACCCCCTGGGTGCTGCCTGTCATATTGCCAGGTCTGTGTCTGTGAATGTCCAAGTCCTGGGAGAACCAGGAATACTGGAAGCTGATGATGAAAAAAAAAACCCTACACTTCAATAATGGTTTAGGAATTTCTAGTACTAGTTCAGAATTTTGCCAAATGTAAAACTGCCTCAGGAAAGGTTTAATGTCCAGAGAGACAGGAATTATTTTCCACTTGGCAGTTTTAAGCGTGAGTTTTGTTCTGTGGATAATGGAGAAGTGTGACTCTTTCTTAAGGACAAATGTAGCACCTTCTAGTGCACAGCATATGGCAACCAGAACATTTCTGTTTGATTGATTAGACTGCAGCAATACTGCCTTGGTTTGATGTGTAGTGAGAGAAGATGCAGGGAACTCCTATGGAATCTTGGGGATAAAACAGTGTACCATCACCAAGGATGCAGCTGTTGAAAAGTGACAGTCCTTGGAGGTTGAATAGAGTTCAGAGACTAAAATCACATGTCCACAAAACAGTGTTCTCCATGATAAAATCTCCCTGTGTTTTTCTCCCTGTGATTCATGGAAGCAGTCTTTTAGAACTATGAAGATATTCGTCAGTATTCCTAGAGGCCCATTTACATTGGGGATTTGGAACAGGAATTGCTTGCAGTAGGTAGACCTTAACTTGCTAAGTGTTTGCAGTAACAATACAGGAACAACGTGTTTGCTCATGCTTGAATTTGAATTATGTTTTAGCACAAGTGCAACGCTCAAATGAAGATTCTAAAAAGCCCTGCCAATTGACATCTGTTTTTTTACCTTCAGTGATGGATGGCATCCAGCTTCAGAGTCTTTAGTACAGACTGTTCCATAGCTGTGGACTCTGCTGAACCGCAGAGAAGTAGGAAGAGGCAAAGGCTAGAACTGGCATAACCAAAATAATAAAAAGCGAATAATTTGGTTTGGTTTTTTTTACACACTGTTTAGTTTTGAAGAACATACTGCTTTAGTCTTGTCTTCTCTTTTTACATGCTGAAGCGTGGCCTGAGTTGAAGCTTTTTTATTTTAGGTAGAATTAATAATTTGTTGTAGACCAATTTTTGCCTGCAGCTGAGGAGCAACAGCTTTTTCAAAAGCAACATGTAAGATCAGCACCTGTTGTAATCAGGTTCAGAACACTCTGGAATCAGCATGATGTGACCACAAGTTCACTTTACTTTCAAGTTGTACTGTGAAACACTGTAGTTTATTCTTCATGTGGTTTCTCTTTTTGGTTTTCCTGAACTGATGCTTCTATAACGAAACACAGCTCTACAAGTGATCTCTCTTAGGAGAATGATAAGGGCTCTCAAATTTTTCTGTTTCAAACTCCTTAAGTCACAGCACCAAACTGTGAAGCCATGATGCCAGATACACAGTTCAGAGCAGCAAATATATCAAAATAACTTAAAATCTTTAGAATTTAGAACAGTGGATCTCACTGAGCCAGCAAAACCCTTCACCACTTGACCTAAAGAATGACTACAGTTCTCTGCTTTAAACGGATATAAGGAGGAAAGTTGAATGCTGCTGATGTTGGAGCAGGTGTTTTATACAGAGCTGAAAGTTTTATGGGCATCCAGCCCTTGCTTATCTTAACTCATCACAACATTTAAATTTAAAGCAGTCGACAGAAGGAAACAGAACATGGCACACTTTCTAATTTATATCTAATTATATTATACATCGCTACGCAGCAGCTAAAAAACCATCAGATTGTAAACATTTTGGCCTCAGACTACTCAGTTTTGTAATTCAGAGCAAGATTTAAGAGAAGCTATCTAGTAAACAACACGAACAACTCACAACAGGCTTAGAGCATTGCTTATCTTTGAAGTAACATATGCAGACTGGGTTTTGATTCAGCCCATGTCTCTGCACAGACACATTTTGCATTTTGCACCTAAAAATGGCTGAGCAAGCAGCCATCTCTTTAATTCTGTGAGATTTTAGTCCATGCATACACAATAAGGACCTGATCTAAAGCTTATCTGAAGCTCATTAAATATGTGAAATTCTACAGCTTTGGTTAAGACCTAGGGTAAACACGCTAGCAAACATTACATACCTTGTCCTGAAGTGTAAGAATGCAGCCTGTTCTCTTAAAAGGGTAGAGGTGACTAATGCATGTTAATAGCAGGTATAGAGAAAAAGGGCAGATCATTACATGCCAGAAGACTTTATAAATACTGATTATTTTAATTTCGTTCTAGAAAAATGAAGCATCACTTTAAATCCAAAAAAATGGCATTTAAATACCTTACTGAAGAGGAGTATCGAGAACAAGGTGAAAGTGAAACTATCAGAGCTCTGGAGGAGCTGCGCTCATTCTGCAGGAGTCCTGACTTCCCATCCTGGATAGCTGTATCCAAACTCCAGGCTCCACACAGGTAAGAAAACCTGGCTCCTCTAAAACAGGAAACATTGCACACCTAAACACATTGCAGACCTAAATGCCACTTTAGGCACTCCTCCAGGTGTGTTTATCTTGCACGTCCCACTCAGGACCACAGCCACAGCTCTCAGGGGTATTACTTGCTGGTGGCATTAAACTTCTCTTTGTTCCTCCCTGACCACAAATTACTCTAGGGAGTTTGCAGACCTCCACAGCCTAATTCAGTCATAGAACTTAAAGGCTTCCTGCAGTGCCTCTGTAAGCTCTTGCAGTGACTCTGGTGGCTCTCTAACCAGTGAAATTGCCCTCCTTCGGGTTTTACAACAGTGCCCTTTTCTGTGGTGTAAAATTGGGACACAGTGAAGATACATACTCGAATATTACTTATATTAAGCTCTCCAACTGCAAATCTGCACAGTCAGGGAATCCTATTATTGAAGTATCAATATCTAAGACTAAGAATACAGAGAAAGAAATCAATACCTGCAGCTAGCAAGTAGAACAGGTAGAAGAACTGTGCCATATATAGCTTAAGAGATAAACTTAAGACAAATATAGGCCAGGAAGGGTCAAACAAGCAAAGCCAGAAAACCTTGCAGAATATAAAATTAATCATAACAGTGTTTTCCCATCAAAACAAAAACTTGAAGAGATCAGAAGCAGAGTTTCATGTATTAGCCAGCCACAAAGACTTAGTCCTTGCCACAGAACCAAGTGTCACAAATTTAAAGGAACCCCAGTCAGTTTGGAATTTAATCAATAACAAGTTAAACCCAGTTTCAGAACCTTCATCTTCCTTGGACTGGCATGCACATAGCCTCTCTGCCAGGTTTTATAGATTTACTGTTAAACAGTCTTACTTTCTAAGCAGCTTGCCTTCTTTAGAATGATGGAGAGATAAAAAAGTGAAAGCTTACTGTTGTATTGTAGAACTAAATACCACCAAATGTACAAAACAACTTGAGACACATGTATTTTCCAGCTGTCATTTTGCTAATAGAGTTGCTATAAACTGTTCACTGGTTGAGAATAGGGAATTAAAAAGGAGAACCAACAGCAGGAAGATTTGGAGAACCCCTCCCAGCTCCCATTAAGCATCAGACTGTGGCTCATCCCAAGGCAAACCTGTTCCCCATTTAGACTAACAGAGCTTCCAAGAACAGCGAGGTGATGACGTTCATCTCACAGAAATGTTAAGTCTGAAATGTAAATTATTGATCAGTTTACCAGAACTCCAGAATGTAGCTGCATTTCCTTTTTCATACATTTCTCTGATGCTGTCGACACTTACCCAGGTGTCAGAACTGCCGTCTGTTCCTACATTCTAGCCAGAAACCTCCAGCTCCGTTCTCTCTCCTCAATGGAGTTACCCACTGAAAGAAAGATTTGTGAGGGATTGCAGTATAGGGACAGTGCTAAGTTCATGCTTTGTTTTGGCATTTCCTTGGAGCAGCTGCAGAATTCCCAGTCTGCAGCTCCAGCTTCACCACAGGCAGGAATTCTTTGGGAAGACTTGAGCTCAGCTGGCCCATAGTGTGCACTCAGCACCAGCAACAAGGTGACTACACACAACGTAGGAGTGCAGAATTCTTGCCACTTTTTCCTTTCATTAGCAATATCAACACACCTGAATTCTTGCAGCCTTTGTCTCAAATATGCTACAGCTTTAATTTATTTTTAGAAGCTGAAGTACCAACTACCCCACTGTACAAATGCTTACTCTGGATTATCCTGCAAGTACTGACAAGATGTGAAAACAAAGTTAGATCTTCTTGCTTAGTCACAAGACCTTGCAGATGGTTTCCAGAAGAGCAAAAGTTACTTCTACAGAAAATACTGAAAAGATGAGTTGGGAAAACCTATCTTTGGGGTTGTTGCCATTCGTTATTGGAACTTTCCCTCATCTGCACTGCCTGTGGGGATGTCCTTATAACACTCCTTGAACAGCAATACCCCTAGAATTTGCTGTATTTCTTCTTTTAATTTCTCAGCTGATAACTTCTCCCTTTCAAAATTTGGCAGGTTTGCAGCTTTTGTTCTGGGATCTCCCCACGTCTCATCTGCAGAAACAAAGGCACATGATGAGTTGTATGGCATTGGGAGCTTCTTCCTGGAAGAACAGCTGTTTGAGACAAGGGCACAGTCTGAGCAAGATGAGCCAGCCAATTCTGTCCATGAAGATGAGGAGAATGAAAATGAAATGCCTACACAAATTCCATTTCCATATGCTACTGAGCTGCTCTGAGCTTTGAGAAATAACTACAACCAAAAAAGAGACAGAAAACACACTTGTCCTAGAAAGGGAAGATAGAGAATGAGAACTCATACTTGGCCTTTTCTTGTGGTTGCTGGTGGACAAAGAAGGATTTTAGAAAAAAACTGTTTCCTGTATCACCGATGTTACCTATTAGAGCAACAGAAGAAAACCATAGGGGCTGTTCAAGTGAAGAGGAATCTCATGCTATGAGTATTTGCACTAGGGAAACAAACATTGTGTATTTCCAAGGCAAGTACTGGAGACAGTCTGTCCACCAGGATGCCTTCTTTTACCAAGGACACTACCTCTCGTAAACAGAGAATCTGTTTTGGCCCTTTCCATCATCAAGTCCTCTGTGCTGAGCACTAGAGAGAGGAAAAGGCATTTTTAATACTCTCCTTTTTAATTACCCTCTGTGTCAAGACTTCTGGTAATGCTGTTAGAGTGTCGATAAACTGTGTTTGTTGTTTGTGAGACTTTTATAGAGAGTTAATGCAGCTGAATGTGGTTTATTTCCTCTTCTGGCTGGGCTGGTCTGTTAGCTTCATCCTGCCTCTGCCTTTAGTTTTAAGTTCCCCTTGCTCCTCAGAACACTGCCTGACTTTTCACCCTCTGCCCATATTAGTCTGTTCTTGACCTCTGCTGTAGTTACACCATTTTGTTCTTTCAAAGTCTTATTTACATACTTTCTTCCCTCTTGTACAGATCTTCTCCTAACCTTTCTCTAGCCCTCTGCTTCTCAACCTCTGACAATGCAGATGGTTCAGGAGAGGTCTTCCATGCCCAGACATTTTTGCTATCGCCTTCAGTTTCAGTGTCAGCATACCTCACCTAGGTGCTGCTGTCTACTCCAGGCCTCTCAAGAGCCCCAAGAAGGCCACAAAGGCTGAGGCTGTTTCAGCTGCTTAGAGAAGCTGCTATTAGCAGAGCTAGAGTGCTGCTGTGAGCCTGGAACTGGGAATGCAGATAACCCACACAGAGCTCCACTGGCCTCAGAGTACTCAGTAGTTTGTTCACTGAGTAAGAAGCAGAAAATCATTCCTGGCAAAACAATGAGGGAAGATACCTGGCTTTTACCTTCCCTTTCTCAGCCATCTGTGGGACTGCTCACAGAAGTGAGGAGGACCAGTGAGAAATTTAGGCAGTCATGTGTCTTTCAGCTTATGTATTACACAGTCCTAGGCTAGGGAGTAGAGTGTGTACCTCAGTTCATCCACCTGCAGATGTCATTTCTTTCTTTTGTTGTTTAGATTATCCCGCCCTGTATTCCTCTGTTCTCACTTTGCTGTTTTCCTTTACTGTGTTACAAACAGCAGAAAACAAAAGACCATTAATTCTGATTAATTCACCAGCTGATCTTACAAACCCACTAGGAACTGTAAGTGACAGGGAGCAGCTGGTGCTCAAGAAGAGCATGTCAGACTGGGATCTATCTGCTTTAAAAGGGGTGTCTGTTTTTTGTTACATGCCTGGTGGTACAGCATGACTTCAGCAGTGCAGGTGCTGTCCTAGGTTCTCCTGGTCCATTCCTGCACCAGGGATAAAACCCATTACCTCCAATGGTGCTAAGAATTGTGGCCATACCATAATCCAAGAGTTCCTCTGTGTAACAAAGGACTCAAGAGTTGGTGCTTGAAAGCCTTAAAGCCTTACTGATGTGGTCTTTCCTCCTTTACATTGCTTCAGCTTTGGTTCAGTTTAAAAGGAACACTTCCATTTTACAGTAGAGAGATACTTAACACCCTTTAGTGCTTAACATTTTAAGTATCTTTGCAGAATCTAAAGAATGTTTAGCAGAGAAAAGCCATGTCAAGCAGGTGATCCAAAATACACTTGCTGTTAAGTCAAGAACATTGAAAAACAGAGCAAGAGTTCTGTTTAGGAAGGCCACTAGCAGCAAGACTCACCCCTAAGAGAGGCTGCTGCTACCAAATCCACAACTACACTGCCACCCACACTCGGGAAGTCAGGTTTAGCTTGGGGGGCTCTGGCACTAGCAACGAGCAGTTGTGAAAACAGAGGAAAGCCTCATTATCTTGGCTGGTTTGGGAGAAGGGTGGAAACTCCCCCCTGAACAATGACCATAGACCAAATCAGATTTATTTAATCTGTCTGTGTCATCATCACAAAAATGGAGTAGTTAAAATCATTACAGATTAGGCAAAGGATAGTCAAAGAGATGTCTTAATGTTTTTTGCATGTTTTGAAGTACACAGTTTTTTTTTGGTATACTTCATAATTAGCCAAGAACTCCCATCCAAGCAATTTAAGGCCAAGGAGGAGAATCAGATTTGTCTGAGCTTAAATATAGTTTTTCTGGATGTCCTCTCATTGGTAAGGTAGTGATGATTACCCTTCCATAATATGGAGGCATGTAAGTACATATATGTACTATGTAAGTATATAATATGTATTTACATACAATAGCCCAGATTATACATTAAGGTAATATTTTACCTAAGCAATATGTTAAATGGAAAAGCCCCCCCACAGTTTAGGTAATTACATGTTTTAGAAGAATACCAGGTACACCTACTTCAACAAGGAAAAAAGTTAAAAAGCAATAAAAATAAAATAAAAATCAACTCACGCTGTATGTAGTTGTGAGATTCATCATTTGGCAGGGATGGGTAAATAGGATCCAAAGTAGAGCAGGAAACTACTACATACATGCAAAACAAAATGGCAGTAACAGGAGAAAGATGATGGCTACCTTAGTGGGTAGCTAACAGTGACCTTAAAAATCCTCCCAAGCCTTTTCCAACACTGAAAGGCTTTCATAAACAAAACCCACCAAAACCAGCTGCTGTCACTGGAGCCCTGTTCACTTGCACAGTGCTCCTGTGGTATGTGGAGATGACACAGCCTTACTGAAACACAATTGTTAAGTACTGTTGTTTTGGTTTTCAGCTAGAAAATCTAGGGACAGAATCTAGGCATTAATCCATTGCCCTAACTCTTACAAAAGCCTTTCTCCCTTAACAAAGGATGTTACATTTTTCTCTGTTCTCTGCGGTGCTCACAGTGATGCCCTGCACTCTTTCATATTGACCAGTTTACAATGCATGTTGGTTTGTATCCCTCACATTCCCTGCACCCCACAGAAGGGAACTGGTGCCTGCAGTCAGATTTTATTATCAAGTACTGTTTTAACACAGTGCAAGAGTAGTTCCCAGGCTCTTGGTTCAGCATCCTCCAGTGACTTTAGTAAAAGGTCATTATCACTGAATTATTTTCACTTCAGGTGGTTATGTTCACTGCTGACACTAATATGAGCAAATAAAATAAAAGTTCATGTTGATACTATTAAATATGTTATGGATATTTTATATTTCTTACCACAATTTTTACAGTTTCACAAATATCAAAATCCAGGTGTACATGTCCATTTTGCAACACAGAATGACTATACAATTCCAAAAAGAGCAGGCATTTCAAATACACAATTCTGAAGTGTAAACACAGTGTACAAGCTCTTCACTTCACAATCCAGGTGCTATGCAGTAGCAGTTGAGGTAACACCATACAGCATGAACTCAACAAATGGTTGGTTAGCCTCAAGATGGTTTTTAGCATCCTTCTGTCCTGTCACCTGTTCAGTCCTTAGTTCTCCCCCAAGTTATACAAACATACAATAAATACATTTCTGATTTTAAAGGACACTTAGACAAGTCATGAGGATTTATGTGAGTACAGTACATTTAAGTTCAAGTGCAAAAAAAGTAACTAGTGGCTAGTCATTGATGTTTCTTTTTATTGTCTATGGTGTTGGTCCCAGGCACTGCCAGAACGTGGGTTGTTCTAAAAGCACAGCTAAAGCACAGCTACAGGACACCCCTTCAGTCAAGCTAACAGATGTCAAAGTGGGTAAACCTGTGCACCCCCTTCCCAGCTCAGCTGCTGCCACCTTCCCCTCCCTGACTGCTGGCCTTGCCTCTGGCTCAGCTCAGTCCCCCAGCACCTCACACACCTCTCGCTTCCAAGAGGGCAGCTGAGCAGTGCTCCCTCAGTCCCATGGGAGCAGAGTGCTCAGGATCTCCCGGGAACAAGCTGCTCATCTAAGAAAATGGGCCAAAACACTATCCTGACTAAACCCCCCCGACTCTTCCCTGAGCCCGAGGATTTCCCTCCAGCAGCAATTTTCACTATGCACCAGCATGAGCTGGCTGCAGACAGTATTAAGAAGCATAACAAAACATAATCCAAAGTCCTCCAGTGTCTTGACATTGGGCAAAGTAACTTCCTAAACGTATTGTAATTGAGTTACATTTGCTTCCTCCTGAGAATCTCTCACTCTACTTGATTTCTGCATCTACTGCTTTGTCCCTATAATCCTAAACATTTAAGATTTTTAGGTGATTCCTCCCTACCCCCCCCCACCTTCCCTAGGCACTTAAAGCTTACTGTTTTCTTAATAAATAACCATAATAACTACACTGCATTAAATAAACCCTTGTATAGATGATGAAAATAAAAAACCCAAAAAGATCATCGATCAATCTCAGGCTGTGCAATCTGGATCAAAGATTCTTGTCTCAGTATAACATCAAACCTAAAATTACCCAAATGCACGAAACCTTATGCCCACCTGCAGGGCTGCAAGCACAGAGGTAACTTCCTCAGAAGCCTTCCTCCAGCTTTTGTGTTGCACTAAAAGCCAGTTCAAAACCTTTGCTTTGCAGAACTCAACTTCTATCTCAAACAACAGAACATTAGCTTCAAAAACATATTCTTTGAATATGCATGCAGTTTACTTAATCCATCACCAAAACATTGATACTCTTTCTTGAGCTACTCTGTTTCCGAGAAATCTTTCCAGAGACAGTTTCATGACGTTCCTAGAATTATTAGATCTGTATTTTCTGATAGACTATTCAGGGAAACTCAGTGTCTCTCTTAAAAAGTCTTTCAATTTTGATTTGTAAATTAATTTTAAGGAAAAAAAAAATCCAATCAAGTCAAACACACTGTGCCTCAACAAATGAGGAGTGAACTCCCTTTCTTCCACAAATGGCAAAGAAATTTCATAGCACTTGACTCAGCTTTAGCAAAGCAGCTGAGAATTCTTCCTACCATTTTATCTGGCCACATCACTTCCCTCAAGAATCCGACCTTTTGGCTTCCCTGCTCATGTTGCTCTGTGTAGTCATATGAATATTCTTTATATAGTTAAAAGCTTGCACTGCATCACATTATGATTGTTAAGATGAAGGAAGTCCTACTTTTGAGCTCCTACTCCAGCGTTTCCCAGGTGAGAAGCAGAATTCCATGCACTGGATTTGGTAAGATGAGCGCATCTCAGGGCCCTGCAGCAGCAGGCTGAGCATCATGATCTGACACCACATGGTTGCCATCTGCTTGGGAATCTGATGGTGCTGTAGGTGTTGGTGCCGAACAATTCCTGGACTGCTCAGAATGTGTTGGATTTTGGGGTTGTCTTGCTGAGCTGGCTGATGAAGCACTGCAATTCTCATTGGTTTTCTAAAAAGAGGGGAAAGGATTGCAAAAGTCAACATGAGTACTCAGGACACTGTCCCCACTGGCACCCCCCAGATGCATTCAGGCACGGCTGGAATGTCACAAAGCACTTGCTTTGAATGCCCACAACATAACAAGTCAAATTTAAAGCGGCAAAACAAAAGTAGTACATTTAAATCCAGATGACACTAATAGCAAGCAGACAGCAGCTTACCTTCCATCTCTTTTCCTAACTGCACTTTCCCAAGAAGCATGCAAAAAACAAACATGTTTCAAGGGGAAAAAAAAAATTAACTGGACTTCAAAGTGTTTAGACAAGATAATTCTTTTGACTAAACAAGTCTATAACTTTTTTTTTCATGCTTCTTAAATACAGCTTTTCTCACTTGATCCCACCCTCCCCAAGATACTGCTCAGACTTTCTGACTGGCAGAATTTTTGCTGCATTGATGTACAAATCCATCCAGTCTTCTCAAACAAGCCTTATCAGGGAACATAAGAGCACATTTAAATACCAGTTACATTCCCAGGGCTGAAACAGCAAATCTCCACACTATCTCATTTCATTAGAAGGTGATGCACTGCCTATGATTATGTGTTTTGCACTGAAACATAGAGAATAAGGCTAGTATATCCCTTTGTTTGAAGGACTATGAGCAAGCAGAAGCAAAACTGATCCAAAATCTTAATGAAATAAGAAGGAATCATTTTTGTCACTAACTCTCTGTGCACTGACCGTCCTTCCAAATGATCTATTTTCATTTTAAGGAAGCTATTTAACAAATTTAGTAAGAGAGCTGGGCAGCCTTTTCCTAGTTTAATATTTTAATATCATCAGCCTAAAATAAATGACTGAGCACAAAACTTGAAATATTTTGAAGCATGTTTGTCCTGTTGGAGCACTGAAACACAGATGAGAAATTTTGGAGAATACACATGATGAAGAAAATTATACAATTTTCTTGGTGCATTGAATTTTGGCACATTAACAAGAAGTACTTTTGTATCAGCACTGTATTTTTACAGGAATAAAAACACAGTGAAGAGACCATGTGCCATAGAGAACAGGCACAAAAGCCCTTCTGGCACATCACAGTGCTCAGGGAAGCAGCTGGGTTATGTCTGTCAGTGCTGGACAATTCACTCTCAGACACCACACACCTGCAAAACATTATTTTCTTGCCATGCTCATTGCCTGAGTTCTGTGTAACTTTGCTCTGATTTAACAGAGGGCAGCTTACACTAACCAAGACCCTGAGGACATTTGCAATAGGAAACTGAGCAGTTTGTTTGGACACATTACTTTGATGTCAGAGACCTTGTGGTATCTTCAGCTCACATTCTTTGACTCTGGAAAGGTCAAACCCCAACAAAAACCCCAGCCAACCTAAAGCACGGCTCTAATACATTTCCAAGAATAAAGTCAAGTAAGAAAGGCAGGAGGTCACTGACCAGGTGAAATTCCTACACCCAGCTCTGCTGATTCACACTCACATCCCAAATTACCCATTTCTAAAGACAGCACTTGTGGAAAAAGCATTTCTGTGTTTATGCCTACTGGGTGCAAGAAGGAACCTCACCCACTCTGAACTTCAGAGAGGCAAACACAGGGCTGAGACTGACCATGCTGTTCCAAACCCTGACTGAGAGCACCTCCCTACTTGGCTTAGCAGTGTGCTCCACCTCCACTTGGAAAGGCATAACCAGAGCATTGCAAGTTCAAGATCCAAGCCCATCCAACCACTGAGACAACTATTACGAGCTGCTCTGTGGGGGGGACTGAACAGAAGGGTAATGGTGCACAGTTAGCACCAGCCACCAGATATTTTAAGTCCCAGGATGACTCTTATCTGGTGTAACTCTAGGTAAAAAAGATATTAACTTCATTTGAAAAGAAGGTTCTGTATCCAGTCAGTAGCTGTCTGGCACACAGCAGTCATGTACATGTCTGACAGCATCATCTAAGGAAGCAAAACTAAATAAAAATAATTTTACAGTCTGTTACGCAGCTGTGCATCTTCATGTTCAATTATCACCTTGTAAATTTTTCAAAATGCATAACCTGCACATTCCAACTAATATGAAAAGAAATGTAAACCTAAAGGGAATCCAAATATATCCAAGTCTGTAAAATAAGAGTCCCTTTCTCTTCTCCCCATCTCTCTAAGATGTCTCTTCTCCCACCATCTTCAGGAAGATACTACTTGCACAGATATTCCAGCTACATTATACATAGAAAACAACTCTATTCCATGCAGTATTTCAATTACTGTGTCACAAGTCCAGCTTTACTACTAGCTGGCAGAAAACACCTGCCAGGTACTAGCAGATTTACAGAGCTATAAAGGTTTTAAAGCAGCTAAAATTACACAAGAGCTTCCTGAACATTAGAAGATTACCTGTAAAGGCTGATTCTCAGGAACTGGATTGGTTTTGGATAGTTTAACCATCTCTTTTATCTGGTAGACAGCATAAGCTAAGGTGACCCACGGAGAAGAACTGATGCCCCAGGCAGGCTTGTTCACATCCTCTTGCTCCTCTTGGTGTTTAGTTTTCTTTGGAGGGAGTCTGGACTCAGTCCGAGGCATGATATCTTCTGACTGCTGTTGTACAAGGTCAATAGTTGCTATGGGAACAGGACTGGAAGGCACTGGAATCCTTTCCGCCAGCATTGTCTTTTCTGAAGTTTAAAACAAAATAATCACTGGCAAAGCCAACAAGCTGAAAAATGAACAACCCTGAAGCAGACAATGAGCAAGAAGTGTTTCTGGCTTTCACACTGTGGTTATCACTGCCCTGACAGCAGAACACTGGCACAAGCCCCCAGGAGCCCGACACAGCCCAGTCTGGTTAGGGAAACGTGGCTGGTGCCTGACAGGCACGGCTGCTGTGCCACTGCACGAGGGCTGAGGAGCATGAAAAACTCCAGCTGCTCCCAGCAAATAGCTCCTATGGAGTTAGGCACTTAGTGAGACAAGAATTAAGGATGGTGACACACTGGAAGGCACAAAGTATCTGTCAAAGAGTTTCAGGTAAAGGAAGAAATCCTCCCAAGAGACCTATACATCTAAGGTCTTCCAATAAACTGTAATAGTTTTTGTAACTATCTTGAAATGTCATCCATAAAATGACTGCCATGACCCAACCCAATGTGCCTTACAATCTTGAAGAGCCAGAGTGTTCATACAAAAAAATAATTAAACAGATTTTTAGTAACTGGGGGATATTTTCAGTAATAGCTATGTGCTCTCTGTAATAAACACATTCTGTAAACTTTGAAAAAAATAGGTTTTTCAAAACAAAATATTTTACAGATTAAGAAGATCATTTTTTCAAAATTATAAAATTACATTTGGTTTACAAACTCTCAGATAGTTCTGGATATTTTAAGCGAGGGCTGGATGTTCTCAAGGAGTGAAGAAATGAAGAGACTAATGAAGAGACACACTTGACCACATGCTTCATTTTACTCATCCAACTGGTCCTTGAAAGCAGATGTCATGCTTTAAATTAACATACACACTGTTAAAATGGGTAGTGTGTATTAAATGAAAACAATGACATATAAAAAATTAAAACAATGACAAATAAATGAAACAAAGACAATAAGGCCACTATGAACAAACTGGCCTTTTGTAGATCCATGTGCAATTAACTGACTGCTGATGGGAAAGGGAAGCAGTACATAGCCTTTTCACCTTTACATTTTTTGCCATTATAATTTGAACACAGGTGAAGAAAATACTAGCAAGATAGATATATTTGAACACTTCAGTACAGGCAGCTTGATAACTAGGTAATTTAATATACCAGCTAAAGAAAACTAACTTTCATTTCATACTCAAAACTCATACTGGAAAGTATTTGGGTAAAAAGCAGTTAAAAAATGCATGACTTTTCATAGTTAGCCAGAGTTCTATTGTCTTTGTAAGAATTATATTCATGGTAAAATCCTAACTTTGCTCCAAGTATTTAGTTTCTGGTTAGCCTTTATATTGATGAAGGCAGATTAAAAAGTTCAAGTTCCACCAGAGGGGAGATATCTCAGGTTTTTAAAAAAAAATCTATAAATTTTTGTGTCCTCTGAAGCCACCCCTACAGTTTCTAGCAGGTGGCTTTGACTGGCAGAATATGAGAGCACAAAGTGGGATCGAGGTGACCTTAAAGAATTGATGCAACTGAAATTACTCACTACAGCTGTGAAGACTAACCTAAGGGATTCTCAGAACTGAGAGGACGTACAGGCAGCGAAATATATCATGCTTTCCTTCTGTGGACACTCAAGAACTCAATGCTGCCCTTCTTGCAGCAGCAGCATACCACTTCAATTTCTTCATTGCTCAGGTCAAAAATTTCCCACTTGAAAACAAACTGTTTTGTCAAAATCCAAGTTAGGACACCAAACATACAAAAGTAAAGCTGCAGGAGCAGCTACAGAGAGGTCTTTTTTTCACTACTTCTAATTCTGTAGTGTCTCTGTGAGATGAACATTTACCTTCTTCTTCATTAGGAACCAACATCCACTGGATCAGTGCAAACAGAAGCAGAATCACTAAACAAGCCATCCCTATTCCTCTGAATGTGGCAGCAGGACCTGTAATGAGATTTATTTTCCTAAATTGAGAACCTACTTACTTAATAAAATAAAATGAGTCAGCATTATGTGCTTCTTGGCTATATATTGCCCATGTAGACTCTTATTAGATTGTTTCATTACATTTTCCTCCCCCATCACTTCTTGAACAGGCTTTGCAAAGGATTTTTAAGCAAGTAATTAGATTCTCATTTGTTCATCAAGAGGCTTTATAGTATCAACCTATTCTCTCACAAAGGATTCATTCATCTTGCAGATGAGGTTAGGTATTCGACACAATAATGAAAATATCTAGGCGTAACATATTGAATCAATCTGGAATATTGACAGAACAAAGCCAGCAGCAATTTGGTCTGAATGCAGTGCTGACCTTGCTTTGATCAGGGGCCTTGAATGAAGATCTCAGGGCCCTCTCCAGCCTGAGAAGTTCTATGACCCTGTGATCCATACAAAGTGTGTAACTCTTTAACATATAACAATACTTACAGCATAAATAAGTTTAAAGCCGACAGTTCGGTAAAACCAGAATAAACAGAATTAGAATTTTCAATATTACTTTTCCTTACCGAAGTAATTGACCAAAACCCCTCCAACCATGGCTCCGCATCCTCTGCCCAGCCCCAAGTGCAGACCTTGCAGTATTCCCTGTGCCGACGTTCTCAGCTCCGGCGGCACGGCTGCGCTCAGGTACGAGATGCAGGCTGCCCAGATAGCTGCATGTGTGACACCTGCAGAAACCAGACATCGTCAGGAGCACCAGGGCCACAGGGTGCCAACACAACAGCTGAGCAGCTGCACTCACCAGCTGGAGCACACGGAGAGAAAAACAACAAAAACCCTCCAGTGACAAATGTCTGTGAAGTACAAATCAGCTTTTCATAATATGATAGTGGCAACCATGCCACAGAGAGACAGGACAACTCCTTCTGCAGAGCCTGTCAAAAGCTCTTTCTCCCTCTAAGACGACCTCACTTCTCTTCTGGAGACACAGTCCACAAGTCTCTCTGCCAGATTCCTTGTGCCTTCATAGTGACCCAGGGCCTTTGGAATACAGTCCCAATTTCACAAGCTACAGGCAATTAAAAGCATCGATGCCTTTCAGCAGTCTCCTTACCACCACAGTGAAGGCAGCACAAAGGTCATAAAATCCAAACAGTATCAGAGACATCCATGCCATTTCAGAGGAAAGAATTAATCCCCTCCTGCCCTTCTCACTCCCTGCAAAAAGCCAGCACCTCCCAGCAAACTCCTGCTGAACCCAACACCAACACACACTGCATTTAGCACGGAATGGTCCAGATAAGAACAGCACACAAACTCCTCAGGGTAGGCCAAAGACATCACCTTCCACGGCTGCTGTTGAGAGGCAGAGTCAGTGTGCCTCCCTCCTGCTGTGCCTGCATCCTGCGTGGGCACTGCCACCGCTTCACCCAGTCCTCAGGGCCACCAACCACGGCCCAGTGACAGCCCCAGTCCCCAGTGCCACCAACCATGGCCCCATGGCAGCCCCAGTCCTCAGTGCCATCAACCACGGCCCAGTGACAGCCCCAGTCCTCAGTGCCATCAACCACGGCCCAGTGACAGCCCCACTCCTCAGTGCCACCAACCACGGCCCAGTGACAGCCCCAGTCCCCAGTGCCACCAACCACGGCCCAGTGACAGCCCCAGTCCTCAGTGCCACCAACCACGGCCCAGTGACAGCCCCAGTCCTCAGTGCCATCAACCATGGCCCCGTGGCAGCCCCAGTCCTCAGTGCCACCAACCACGGCCCAGTGACAGCCCCAGTCCTCAGTGCCATCAACCATGGCCCCATGGCAGCCCCAGTCCTCAGTGCCATCAACCACGGCCCAGTGGCAGCCCCAGTCCTCAGTGCCACCAACCACAGCCCCACGGCAGCCCCAGCCCCTAGCAGAGACCGTGCAAGTGTCTATCTGGCACATGCCCAGCAGATTGGGGTTGGGGACACTTTTCCCTCCTGCAGGAGAGCTCAGGGACAGCCAGCACATGACCCTCATCGTGGGAGGCTGGCTGCAGGTGGAGCCCTCACCTTGGAGCACCTGCCTAGGGGCCTGTGCAGAGTGGGAAAGAACAGGACAGGAAAAGGCAGGGTTGTGGAGAAGTTAGAAAAACAAAACAGTTTTGTAGTTCACCACACATAAAATAAGCCTCAACTATTTTGCCACCCTCAGACTGAGTAGGAATTTTTTTTCCTTATTTCAGAGGTATTAAAAATAGTCATCACAGTTTACCAATGCCCAAGCTCTACTGCCTCAGTTTTAAACAAATATTGGCACAACTGATGATTCAGTCAAGATGTTTCTGTCCTCTACACTTGACTTAGCAATGAACAGTTGGACAATCAATAATTACTTAGGCATTTAGGCTGAAGATTCCTAAGAGCAAAAAAACACACTTTCATAACATACAGAATAATGTGGATTTTGCTTAGGTGAAATGAGAAATAGCACTATATGAAATTGATATAGTGCAGGTATACACATGTTAGATGTCCACCAGGCTGTCCAAGTCAAATTCACTCAAAATTAACCCCAAAATTCCTCAAGCTTTGAGTGCTACACATATATGTGTATGTATATCTCAAGGTTTTGGTATTAGTACATCACTGTACTGAAACACAAAGCTTGCATTAAAATGAGTCTGTATTATCTTACTATTTATAGTTCAAGGCTTTAAAACTTACAGATTTTCTATGCAAAAAGCTTAAGAGTTTTGAAAGTCACTGAGTCTCTACTTTCATTAATGCAGATCCATGGATGCATTGCAAATAGCAACTAAGAGCTGTCCCAATAACAAAGCAGAGCTAATTTAAAATAGGTAAAGTGGTTTTTATTTAGAAAGTACATCAATTAACATAAAACTTGCAGTTTTATTGGCTGTTAGGAGCAAGTCAATTCTTAAAGCCAGGCAAATAAAAAACACATCAGAAATTATTTGAACTGAGTTTGTTTGAACACAAAAGGCCGTAACTTAACCAACAGGTTCTTGGATGTTTTCATCTTTAGCAGTGAAAGCCCCACTAGAACACAGTGTTCTCAGTTTCTCTGAAAACAAATCCATACCTTTAAATCAGCTCACTACACTTGCCTTTAAAGGCACAGCCTTTTTATTTTAGTATGTGTACATAATTAATGTGATTTTTATTATAATTATATATACAACAGTAACTATTTGAAACAGTTTTTACCACAACTTACATAAGAAGTCTGCTCTGGATTACTGTTACCGCTAACCACAATTCTTTTTAAAAGAAATTGCTCACTATATAGATTGTGACATTATTTGCTAAAACCACTAACCACCATTTCATCATCTGCACAACAGTTCCAACAAGTGCAGCAACCCTAGAGTGATGCTTGTAATTTTAGTGAATTTAGGATAATTCATACGTAAACCATGAGGTGAAGATTTGAGGATCCAAATTTATTTCAAGAGAAATATGTATTGGAATTTTTGTCAGCCAAAGGCCAAACTCTTTGCTCTCTAGACATAACTGTGTTGCTGGAACATCAGTAGGAGTCATTTCTTAGAATAGTATTTGTTTTGGAGTTTGCTGAGTAACTGCCAAGTGAAAACAGCTCATTTTCAGGTTAACAAGATAGTTTTGTAATTTAGAAAAAATTCCTGTCATGCAAATTGGTGAGCTAGCATAGCTGTTATCAGAGAGCCTGGACCAGTGCCCTGGAACAATAAACTGCAGCTAACTAGCATAGCAAAACTTTATCTGCTAAGTGCCAAATGAACAAGATTGCTTGTGTGCAATATATATAGATATATATGGTTTAAAAGGGTGTCTTGAAATCTTCAGTTATTACAGATTCTGCCTTAGCTCTTATTTTCATACATTGCCTGTGCAAGTCAATACAGCATAGTGGTTGAAAACTCTGGATTGAGAAGCGAGTTTAAATCTCCTCATTTACTCCTTTGAGAGTGCAATGCAATGAGAGCTGTCCTCATCCCATCTACAAACAGCAGCTGGAACACAGCATGGCTCTTATTACAATCAATAGATGCAGTCTGCAGAGTCATCTTCCAGAAAGGTCTCCATGCCCTTCAGCAACAGCACATGGGGATAATCCTGCCTCTCTATTGCAGAAACTTATTAAACAGAAAACTTAATTTTTTACAGAAGACAACTAAAACTTTTGTTAGCCTTAAAACCCCTCGAGCTGATGGAACTGGAGTTTACATAGCATTTGACAGCTTCCTGGAAAAAAGTTCTGCACAATTAGAACAAGGACTTCACCAAAGGGTTTCAAAGACCTGCCAACTTGATGGCCCACATGGTGCCCACATGTTGTACACAATCTACTGTTTTTTTGGTTTTCAATACTTCTAATTCTTACATAGAGAAAACAGCTACAACTCTTGCTTCCCTCTGTCAGCAAGCCCACTTAAAAGTAAGAGCTTCCACCTCACCAAATTTCATTAAGGTTATCACTTCTTACTGTCACTGACAATACAGTGATTGTGTAGGAGAGAAAGCAGAGCCCAAAGAAACAGGACTTGGAACTACTGCAGAAAAAAACCAACAACTCTAGAAAAGATGAAAACTGGTAAGAGCAGGAAGGGAATGAATAAAGGAGGGGGGGAAGTCAACAGGACTTCTAGAAAGATAACCTTGATCCCCCATTTGGCAACACTGAATGAGATGACAGGAATCCCACAAATGCAGAGGCAGTGGTCAGACACACAGGAGGCACCCATGGACATCAGGGACCCAGAAATGACACATGATGCAGGCTGAAAAGGGCACACAGAACACAGAGACCTGGGGCTGGGCACGGGGAGCTGTGCGTGGGTTTGGTTTGGGTTTTGCTGACTATAAATAACTGCAAATAGCCAGATTAACCAAGGAGTCCATGATTCAGCAGTGGCTAAATATGGTAACATCTGGCAGATACATTTATGACAAAGTATTATTTTGAATGTCTTTAATTTTTTTCTTCAAATCTCAATTACTCATGATTTGTATACTGTATACTCTTGCTGTATGTAAAGGCAAACCTACATATTGTGCAACTCATACTGAAATTTCAGCAGAATAAAAACCACAAAGTACGAGAAACTTCTTTTTCAGTCATGACTTACAGGATACTTCCAGGCACAAACTTATGGCTGTGTAGGTGAAACCACAAGGGTTTATTCCTATATTTTGATATGGGATATCTTTAAAACAGGATTACCTAAAAGGCAACATCCAAAGCTTTGTATTCATAATTTTTTTTCCCTAGATGTTTGAGCAGATCAGAGTATAACACATATTCATTCTTCAGGTTCTAACATATTCCTATTTTAACACTTGGTATGAACAATGAAGCATCAATTCAATAGTTGTGGTTTGGGGGATTTTTTAGTAACAAAATTCAGAAGCTTGCTGTTGTGGCAATTATAATATGATAAACTGGTTTTGTTAGCTTGGAACATTAAGGAGCCAGGACACAAATGGATCTCTCTGTGTATATGCAGAGATCCACACAGTGCTCTCTAATGGCATTTTGTAACTCAAAGTCCAGCTTACAAAGACTTCTGCAAATATGGTAGAGAAAGTTGAATTTAAATTCAAGTTATGCTGCACATAGAAGAATAAAACTTCTAAGTATAATCTGTGGAAGAATTTCTAAATATTATTGTACAAAACCAAAATACTGGCTTTTAAAAGATGATCAAAAATGGTATTCTTCAAATATTGAAAAAATAGAAAGTAAAACAGTTCTACTTACTTATGCTTTTGAGAAGTGGTACCCACCACAAAGACACAAAAAAAAGGCCATAAAAACTAAGCTAGAACAATGTATCCTTTAACATTGCATGAAGTTCTTACAGACTTCTACAACAGGATTTGAAAACAGGACTCAAGTTACTTGTCAACAGACCACACCTTTGTCCTTGTAAATAAGTTTGTGGAAGGGCATGTCTCTTAAGTTCTCTTAGCACTGAAAAAGCTATTGAGAGAACTTCTGCTCTAGCTATTAAAACAGAAATTCTATAATCTTAAAGTACTGATGAAACTGCAATATTTTAACAGAGACAGAATGACCCAGACTATGTTTGGAGGTTTTTTGCGGCATCCCTTCAAGGACTGCAACCTCTGGCATTTAATGACGTTCACATTTATCACCAAACAGGATTTGCAGTACGTGTGTACCCTCGCAGCTCATGCTTCTGTCTCTTTGTTTATTTAAAGGGTGTGTTGGTCTCACACAGTTCTGTTTGAATAAACAGAGAACTGTGCACAATCAAATGCACACCCACCCTTTTGACGTCAAATATTTCCCAGGATAAACACCAATGGTTTATGTGTTTTATGAACCTGCATCTTCTGGGGTATTTGTGGTCAAAACAATAGAGAAATACCAGATTTTTTACTTAATCATAGCTCACTTGAAAACAAGATAAATGTAAGCACCTGATCTTGTGCTGGAAGGTCTTACCTTGAAGCACTTCCATTGGAAGAACAGTCCAGGCATTTTCCAGATATGAGATGTAGATGTATCGTGCTGTGTTACAGGCAAGGCCAATATAAAGCACTCTAAAGGAAATGAAGAAAGGAGAAGTCAGGATAGTCTGCACTTTCCCTTTCTGGTGTGTTATAAGACAGCTTACTGATTTAGAAGTTATTTGCATGCCAGTTTGCCAGTCTAAAGCATTTGCTCAACACAAAATGTATCCTTGAATTCCTACACCCAAACTCTCCTCTTGTTCATTCAACACATTCAAAGTCCTAATAGAAAAAAAATAAATCAAAGAGACAGAAAGCCCACTGAGCTTTTAACTGAGCTCTGTAGTTCAATGCCACACTCTAAACAGGACTGTGTTCAGAGAGAGAATTTCTGAGTGCATTCAACATCCTTTCCAAACAACCTGCTTTTCTAATCATCCAGAGATTCATTCTGCTATTTCAATGAAAGCCTGGAGCAGGTTTGTATTAAAGGAATTAATTTTAACCCAATTAATATAAGTTTATAGTCCCAGTATCTGCAAACTGCTCAGAACTACTCTAAAACACATCCCACAGAAGCAATATGGTTTATAACAACATGCCTCAGGATAAAACTTAGCCATCCTGTTGAAAAGCAGCAGATGCTGCATCTCAGAATTTAGAGGGAAAAAAAAAAAGCTCTTAAAACAGCTATTAAACAATGAAATACAAAGACTATTTGTGAAGTGCATTTCCCATTGCACATTTAACCTGATGACTCTTCCCTTCCAGTTTTTAGATTTAGCATAGCTTCCCTCTGGGGTGCTCATTCATACAGCTATCTTCCTCTTATTTTTAGATGGATCCTGGGAAACAAAGACTTAATTGAAAACATGTTTACAGCTTGAGAAAGGATGCTATTCCAACCTTTAAAGATTTTTTTCATGGACAAGGATAATTTATTGTCCAAATAAGGCTTGTTGTTTGAACCCTGGTTTGGCAGAAGTGAAATAAGTGCAATTGATAATTAAGGTGAAGCACTGACCTTGTGAAAGGGCTCTTTATTCTTTGTGCTGCTTTTCAGTTAGTTTTTCTACAAATGCACACCAAGAATTAATTAAATGGTTCAGAGCTAGACTGGAAAATCTAGATTGAGGCACCATCACAAAAACACAGCATCTTGTCAACATGTGAGGTCTCCAAACACACATGCTGACAGTGAAAAATCCAGTACCATCATTTTTATCATGTCAATGGTATCAAAAAAGGCCTGTGCATTTCACAACAACATGAATTTACTTTCAACAAGTAAGGCAAGCTGGCAGGAAGTTGTCCCCCCTGTCATAGATCAAACCAAGCTGTGTTGCTTCCAGATACATGTGAGGTCCATGAGCAGCTGGTTTAAGCTGCCTTTAGGCAACACAAGCCCAAGCATTCAAGGAAGAAAACATGGGAAGCCATGAAAAAGTTCACTGTTATACAATAAGGAGAACAAACTTGTTCTTCATGCTGTGAATCATAAATTTCATCTCATCCTTTAATTAATGCCTTCTGCTCCAAACAAATAACTTGGTTCCTTTCACAGCCACAACTTAATGCAGTTCTTATGTACAACCACATTTCTGAAATGCATCAGGACACTCCAAAGGTAATCAAACTCACAAGGTCTGCAGGCTCCTGTCTTCATTCCCCTACTAGAAAGGCCCAGGCTGATGCATACTCTCAGGAATACAAAGGAATGGCCTCACCATGTACATTTGTTTTTCCTCAGCAGCAGTACAGATGTACCTCTCTGTTTAGGATAAGTTCTAGACAGCTTAATTTCACTTTTGGCTAGCAAAAATTTTGCCTGTTCACCAAGAACTGTCTTCCTATCTCAGCTGCTCCCTATGTGACCTCCTGCTGCTTCAGAGCTCTTCCATCATCACTAAC
Source organism: Peucedramus taeniatus (assembly GCA_013400575.1). Classification (NCBI taxonomy): domain Eukaryota; kingdom Metazoa; phylum Chordata; class Aves; order Passeriformes; family Fringillidae; genus Peucedramus; species Peucedramus taeniatus. Next base: position 257,603 of record WBNO01000084.1, read on the forward strand.
CACTCACCTACCTGTGTTTTTCCAACACATTACATTTGCAGAAAGATTGGGAGTTTAAGAGCAGCAATTTAGTCAGGTTCTACCTCTTAATTTGTTAGAATATATGTACAGAATTTTAGGTAAATTATAGTTTATGAAAGTTTTCTATAAATATGGTTTTGGAGGAGTACATCACAAAAACTTGTGTGTATTTACAGAATCTTTTCAGAATGCATTTATAATAATCACTTAGGCTTCTTATCAGACCTAAATGGAAAATGTAAACAGATGTTCCTTATGAACCCTATATGCACTACCCACCATACTCAATTCACAGGTTAAACATTTAAAGCACTGAATCTATATTTGTGACAAGGAGTGTAAGCTGTTTACAGCCATGACTACCAGTCTCTGCTTCCCATAAAAACTCACATGCTGGAACTGTGGTTCAGACAAACACATTCTAGCTTAACCTCAAGTAGGAAGTTATTTTCAGAGCTTGACATCATCTTCTTAAGTGACTAGCAGTTTCGAGTGCTTCTGCACCAGGTGGGTTCTAAATATTTCATAACCAGTTTTGTACACTTTTTTTTTGGTCATAGTATCATAGAATGGTTTGGGTTGGAAGGGACCTTAAAAGATCATCTAGTTCCAACCCCTCTGCCACAGGCAGGGACATCATTCATTAGGCCAGGTTGTTCAAAGCCCCATCCAACCTGGCCTTGAACTCTTTCAGGGATGGGGCATCCACAGCTTCTCTGGGCAACCTGTGCCAGAGCCTCACCCCCTCACAGTAAAGAATTTCTTCCTAATATCCTCTCAAAGAAACACTAGAAGCCCACATGCACTGCACAAGTGTACAAATTGTAGAGCTAATGAAGTCAGAAATTGGGCATTTTAATCAGCACATATTTAATATGGTCATGCATAAAACACTTGGACAATAATTTGAACATTAGTTTAAAAACACTGTGAAAACATAAGAGGTTTCAAACTGTTGTAAGGGTTTTATATATCACCACATACAATGGCAGAAAGAGAAAGGTTTTTAAGACTTGAAAAGGGAAACTGAGCTTCTGTCTGATAAGGTGTGAAGCCTGTTTTCTTGCTGTTCTACAAAGGACATTCAATAGCATTTTTTCCTGCAACTGTGACAATGCATGCAATTCTGGTACTCATGCCTGTCTTCAAACACTCAGCTCAGAAAGAAAAACTGAATGATAAATATAAAAATACTGCAGAAAGAATGTCCACATCTAGAAATCCAACAACCCAGAAAAAAGGAATTTTGAGCTATTAAAAATAGATAAAATATCAAAACCAAATGCTTCTGGCTAAGGATATGGAGTTGGACGCTGTTGGAATTTTATTCCAAATAGCAAAATTATTATGTGCGCTAGAAGGCAACAGACAACACATACACAGAATTGTCAAAGAAGATAAGCTAGGAACTCCTATCCATATTTCTGTGGGGAAGAAAAACAAGCTTGCTTCCTCTCAAACACACAAAGTTCAGAAAGTACAAAGTGGTAGGCAACCAGGAGGAGTCTTTTCAAACTGTGATGACTAAACACAAGTAAGCATTAGATAACACTAAAATATGACTAATGTGCATTTCCCAGGTGTAGGTATGTAGAATGCTGTTTCACAGCAAACCGGGACTAGTGTTTAAACAATTTAAACTTGATCCAATCTTGGCTTTACAAGTTTAGCAGTGCCAAAAACAAAAAACACCAAAAACAAAACCAAAAAAAAAACCCCAAACAAAAAACAATACAAAAGAAAAGGAGCTAATCCCATATATCATCCTTCTTTCCACTGGCCAACATTCCCATCCCTTCTTTTTCATCTTATTCACAATCCTACCACTCTTCTGGTTTTCATTCTTTAGTTGAAGTCTAAGCCTGAATTTTGTACTATAATACATATTGAAAGAGCATACCCAAGCTATCTTTAGCTATGAAGACTGTGATCTGTTCTCACCACTCCTCCATCACCATATCCTTCCTCCAGGCTTTGTATGCAAAGTGTCATTTTCTCTTACTAATTATTGTCAAATTCAGAGATTAAGACTGACTCTAAGTAAAGAGATCCTCCTCAGTTTCAAGGAAGAAAGAAGTCCATCTTCTAAGTAATCTCTCAAATTATTATGCTAAACATCTCAAACATTTTTAGTAGAGGTCAAATGAATAAAAATATTAATTCAAATAAAATCAAAACAAAGAGCAAAACCTTAGACCAGAATACACAAAAAGAACAGTGCAAACAACTTAAAAATACATACAACTCAATTACTGTATGATTATAAACTGGGCATTTGGAAAGGATATGATGATAACAACACACAGCTCTGAACTCAGATGCACAGAATACCTGAGTAAGTATAAAAAAAACCCACCTTTGCAGCTTCATTAACTCAGGTTTTCCCCCTGTTTCCTCCCCTGTGCTTTTTTTAAAGCGTAGTAGAGGGATTTAGAATATATGGCTATTAAGTCAATTTAGTGAATTTACTGGAAACTAATGTTCACTAATATGCTGGAAGCAGTCACTTTCACTTACACAAGGCAAAAACAACAGGACAAGCCCTGCAGCCATCTCACTTCACAGCTGACACGCACTGCTGCAACTAGAGGAGAGCAAGCCCTGAACTAGTGACACTGCCAGGCTGCAACCTCATTCTGCCAACACCCCGAGTCTGATTACGAGGCCATGCATGCAGGAGGTGCTCACCTCGTTTCCTCAGCTCAGCTTCTCCCCTCTCAGCCTGCAGCTGACACCTTTCCAGGCTACTGTCAGGGCAACGAACTGCCCTGCAAGGGGAACCAGGCTAAAGCAGGAGGTCTGCAGAATGCTACTACTCACAGGAAAAAAATTGAATAACTAATGGTATTTGTATGTCAAAACAGACAACCCTTGAGTGGGTGGCAATTTGTACAGATCTCTAACAGAGCAATGCATCAGGGAACAAGGATATCTTCTGGAACCATCTGTGAAAGGGTATGGTACCAGGCATAATGCACATACTAACATGCAACTCAATTGCAAAGCAAGCATTTCAGAGCATTTTCAACTCTTAAAATAACAAAAAAAAATCCATCATGTGAGCCACATAACTGAGTCGGAATTAAAAAAAAACAAACCAGCTTGAGTTTCACTTTGTAGCACAATGGCTGAGCCCAAGAGCTACCAATTTTGTATAGCTCTTTAATGATTGCTGCCATCTTACCTGATGTGACCAACCAGTTCAATGAGTTTGTGGCTGAAGAAGTAGGCAGTCAGCTCAGACACATGACTGAGCACAGAACAAACTCCAAAGAGAGTGGTGGTGCCATTCAGGTCTTCCAAGTGCCAGTACAGAAAGGTGAACACAAAGCCATATCCAAACCCCATGAACCAGGCCACAAAGAGCACGGAGCCATACTGGATACTGCACAGCAGTTTAATTAGGTCCCAAAAACTGAAAGACTGTGACTGGCTCATACTGGTAGGAGTGTTATCTGAAGATTCATTGGAGGCATTTCTGTCCACCTGTGAGATCTCTACCTCTTTTCTCTTATTTTCATCTTGCTTGAAGTGCGCATAATGAAATCGAAACTGGGTGGCCACAATTAACGCCATTGTCATGAGGACACCAAAAACAATGAAAACGATCCTGTAGTTCTTGTACTCTGGAGCTTTACATCCTTGACCTTCAATGGCAACTTCTGTGTGAGTATAGTCAATGCCAATTCCCACGGAGAGCATGGCCAGCCCCCAGCCCAGAGACCCCCACATACGCTGCAATCCATAGCGGTCCCTGTGTTTGCCGAGGTACTGCAGAGTTATGGTGTCCACAATGGTAACAGAGGAAGCACTGAAAAATTCTCCTATTATGACAACCAGCAGAATGAGTAGAAAGATGGCCTCTACTTCCTGTTGATCATAAACAAGCACAGCTTGGTCAGAAGGCGTCGGCTTTGTGCTGATGGAAGCTGGGGTGGTGCTCGGAGTCATGTTCCCTGGTGAGGCTGGGCTAGTGGCGGTGCTTTGCAAAATCAAATGGGTACTGTTTTCCAAGGTAAAATCATCACTGCTCTGTGTAGGTACCAGGAATGTTATTTCAGGATTAGGTGTCCCTGTTGTTTCCAGAGTGACTGGACTGGAAGTGAGCAGGTCTCTCCTCCCACGAACTTTCGGGGATGCAGCACTCACCGTGGTTGTTAGTGGAGAAGACATCGAGGTGTTTTGCAGAATTGTTGTTAAAAGGCTGCTTGCGTTGGTGGGATGTGCAGGGGGAAGGCCCTTTGGTACACATCTTAAGGTGGCTGGTCTCACAAATCCAATGCCCAGGTTAAACAAAACCCAGCATAAAAGCGAAAACAGGAGGACAATCTTGCCTTTCTTGAAACGATCTGCCACCACTCCCCAGAAGGGAGCACTGCAAAACTCAATAAAGTACCTGATGCCCACCAGAAGTCCACTCTGGCTGGGTGTCATACCCAGCTGCTTGTAGTACACAGGCAGCAAGGGGTAGAGCGAGCCATATGCAGAATAGAAGAAAAAATAAAAGACCTTTGAGATCAGAAGATCATTGTTTATTTTGACACAGTGCTTTTCTAACCAATCCAGCTCTTCATCTGGGGCAGTGGATGTCTCTGTCGAAGGGGATTCATTGTTGGGTGGCAAGTCTTGATCCTTGGAAACGCCACTGAAAGGATCAGCAAGCACATACTTTCTCTTCTGTTCTTCTTCATCATCGGTTAGAATGGCCACCTTGTCATCAGCTGCCATGGTTTACCACAGGCATTCAATATCTGGTGGACTCTCAAGGAACTAGGGTTACCCTGTGAACAAAAAAAACATAAGGTTAAGGTACCAGAGGGGAGCAGACCTGCAATGCCAGCCATCAAGGACAAAGACAACTTCTTTCTTCTACGTAACATTCCTGAGCAATAAATGCAATATTCACGGTGAGGAAGGCCATTTGTCTAGACTAGTGGTACATGGTAGTATCAATAAAAATGTGGTTTATGACCAATTCTGTGAAGTTCTCCCAACATCAGCTTTTATATTGTGCAATAAAACATCTTCCATGTTTAGGAGAGAGAATAATTTATATATTCAGAGTTACCGTGGCAATTTTAAAAAGAATTAAAACAAAAATTAAGTGCTAGTCTCTTCTTTCAAGTTGGCTTTTGTCCCCCAAGCCTAACTGCTTTATTTCCAGTATTCCCTCCTATGCCAAAGGATAGTCATGATTTTGTAATTAAGCAATGCAGCCACATATATCTGGGTTATTTTGATAATCAAAACAAATGATTATCCAAAGCTTCATGATGGCCTTCAAAAGGCTCAGCAGTCTCCTCTTGAAACACATTTTTCTAAGCACTCCACAACTACAGCAGAAATTGATGGGAGGCTTGAGCTTCTAGGCTGAATGGGAAGACAGGTGGGAATCAGGATGGGGCTTCAAGATCAAAATTGGGGTAACAATCTCAAAGACATCAAAGACCTGGGAACAAAGAAACAGAGACAAGCCCTATAAAGGTATCTTCAAGTCAAATTCTGAAACTGAAAAGAGGTAGACTGGGAGGTAACAGCACTGCAGCTGCCTGCGCTTATCTTCTGCAGAAGCGCCTGCAAAATTGATAAGCAACACTAAAAAATAAACACTCCTTAGACTTTGAGTGACCAATCAGCTTTCACATTTAAAAACAACCCATTCCAATAAACTAGCCTAGCTAAGAAAAGCTTCCTTTTCAAAGAAAGGCTTCCTTTTCAAAGAATTAATACCAGCTCTGCCAGCAGGCTATCAGTTCCAAATCATTATTTAAAAACTATTTTTGCTATATTGGTACCTTTAAATTTAACCTAGTAAGACTCATGCTCACTGTGAGAAAGTTAAACATTTTATATATTTTGATTTTGTAATCCTTTGCTGTTTGGGTTAGTATTACTATCACAGAGGAAGTTTTTCAAGGACCAATATTTGAAAGAAGAACCAGAAGAACTTGAAATTTCTTGACGAGCACTCCATTTATGATCTTGACCTGCTCAAGGAATTTGAAGTTGGACAGGATGATCCTACTGAGTTCCTTCCAACTCAGGATATTATATCATTCTATGATAAGTATTTTTTGCAGATCTGCACTTTATTCCACGTAAAAGAGGACAATGAATTAAGTCTTTCATTACTCATCTGAAAGCACAGTATCATCCCCTTAAAATTAGTCATGCAACAGTATATTCAGTGCCTTTAAATTAATTAATTATAATTCATCATTATTTAATACTGTCAATGGATTTGGAATGGATTATTTAATACTGACAAAGGCTAACAAGAGAAAAGATACTAACATTCAACAGTATGTTAAATTAATTGTTCCCAATTGATTCAACATATATGTAACAGCTGACAACTAGCTATGGATATTTCTAAAAATAACAGTTCACAAAAATAATCTAAACCTTACACAGTTCAGTGAAAGACATGTCTAAAAATACCATCATTAAAATCCCAAACACTCATATGTGTGTTTTTCACTTTTAAATGTCACTTCTATGGGATACTATCTACGAGGATCTCTGGTTTCACTTAGGGAGAAAAGACTACATACAAATCTTGGAACCTTAAATATTCATGTATTCAAGGTCAGAAGTAAATGAAAACCATGCCAGCACATACACAGAGATTTAAGTTTTTTCCTCCAGCTTCTTCATAGACAATCTGATGAAATTTTAAAAAAAAGTATTTCAACTGTCAAAAGATTAGAGAGTCTTAATTAAGTTGTTAGAACCGTCAAATGTGAAAGCACATTTTCTTGCTCTTACCTGTTACCATCAAAAGCCACATGAACCAAAACCCATCAGCTGTCTAGTGAGCTCCTGCAATTTTTGGTTCAGCCAGCCACATCCACCTGACAGGGAGAAGAACTGTGGGCTCATTTCTATACCCATAAAACAAGCCCTTCTAATCAGTAAATTAGATAAGTCATCATCTGTGCTCTTATTTTCTTCATGCCTTCCCTTTCTTTGACAACAAAGACTCCAGATTTTGTGCAGGGCCCCACTTATGTCAAGGGGATGTAACTGAGCTTTCAGTATATGCTCATCTGTTTACAGCAACTTACTTGCTTGCTGCATCAGAGCTTTACAGCATTTACTTTTGAAGAATAGATTTCCTGTTCCCCAGACATGACAAGATAGAACTCACATTTAAACCACGTAGATATTTTAGGACAATTTCTTTGTAAGTATGGCTTGAAATCATCCTCATTTAAATGAGGTTATTCCTATATACAAGCTCTGAACCATCTGGTTTCATATACTTTATACTGAAGGCTTTTAGAGCAATTAGTATTAATTTTGTTTCCCTTTTCTCTTGAAGTGGAATTTGAAATTCATACGTTGTATGAATAGTGAGTACATGACAAATTATGATACTGTTAATCTTTAAACACTTCAGTTGCTGCATATTCTTCCCCCCCTCCATAATTTGTGTTGGCCTCAGATCCATCTTCTAACATACTGCGTTTGCATAATCCAAAAGATCCACTCCTGCTATCCTGACTAGAACATCCTGGGTTAGAACACTATGAAAAGTGGATTTCATAATTTCAGTAAATATTTTCCAACACTAAGAGCTTCATTGAATATTATTAATAATAAAGAATGTACTCTTCAGAAATATATCAGCGTCAAGAGTGGTAGGAGCCATATGGCATTCTTTATTGTTTTGATTACTAGTTTGTTTAGGAGTCAGGTTTTTGAAAGTCGTATTAAGCAATGTTTTAAATTCTAAAAATAAAAAACTGAAAACAAGAAAATGAAGAGAGTACAGTTACTGAAAAAAATCTACAAAACCCCTGAACCTATGGGGATTTCCTTCTACTGACAAAACCCCGTGCCAGTCAGGGATTCAAAGTGCAGCAAACTAGACAGATGGAAAAACCAATATACATCTCAGTGATAAGAGACTAGTTATCTATTGGTTATTTTAACCACTGCCTTCAAATACTGTATCTTTACTTTGCAAATACTTTTCCAATGCACAAGACGGTAGGAGGACAGAAGACAAGCACAACTGGCAAGTTTAAAACGAACAGAGAACAGGAGTAAGGAAGAAAGGTTAAGAGAGTTAACAGATGTCCATATGTTTTATATTCAGAGTGAATATAAATTTTAACTCATTTGAAGTGGAAAAGAACACAACATTCTGCTGGAGGCCTGTTGAATGTAATCAGCTCTGCCAAAACAAATGAGATCAGAGAGGTTGCGGAGTGGTACCATCACAGGTCTCACCATCCCATCACCCCTGTAAAAACAGAAATAATAGTTTGGAGGTGTTACCCCCAAACTTAGGGCCCAGAAACACACAAGAAAGCCCTAAGATGTAAATTGGAAAGAACTTCTCCAAGAATCCTGAGAAAGCCCTGCAGAGGGGAAGGGAAGAGGCGTAGCAAGGGCACAGCACAGCAGCACATGCGTGTCACAAGACAGCACTTGGGTCCTCCAACTAACAAACGAGCTTTTATCTTGACAGAGGTTTACATCTCCAAACCACTACAGAACCCCGAACTGGGAACCAAGCCCTTGTTCCTCACCATCCCATCACCCCTGCAAGGCTACAGCGGGAAAGTAGCTCACCGAGACCTGAAGTGCCGATTTCCCCCCCAGCCGTGACCCCACCGTGCCGGGCTGGGAGCGCATCCCTCGCTCGCAGCTGCACGGGAAGCGCGGCTGACGCAGCTCTCTCAGAATGGGGATTATTCTGTGAGACCGCGCCTTCTCCGAACCGCTGCATGCACAAGTGCATGTGCTTCTCCTCAGTTACAAAGAATGTACTTGTTAACCACAAGGCTCTTCTCCCTTCGAGATCTGCACAGATAGGATATTTTTTAATGTAAAGTAGAGGCTATTATTTTTTCTGAATTTCCTGATACAGATTGGTGTCACCAGCTTTAATATCTATTCCTCCAGCAAGTCAAAATCCACTTTCAAGCCCTTATATCTAGAACATGTTTTTTATCCAGTCATCTCCTGCAAACAAATACAACCTCCCTGCAGACTTGCACCTTTGAGCAGCTATCTTGGGAATGGAGGAAGAACCTTTTGGCCCAAGAAATTCAGTGATGACAGTGCAGTGGTCATTTTAAAAACTGTAATGAACCTCTTTGGCAGGCAGGTAGAAAGGGTATTCTACATTTAGTTAAGTATCTTCTTGGCATTCTTGCTTTTATTTCTTAAATCAATCCTCATTTAGTCTGGCTCTCCTAATAATTAACAGGATTTCAAGATCAGAAAGGATAAAAAGCTAATCTACTCAAGACAGCCTGATATTACAAGAATAAAAACAAAGAAAACAAAACAAACAAAAATCATAATACAGTATACTAAAAACTCAGCTCTCCCCTTGGAGTCACACTTCCAAAAACTTTGGAGAAAAAAATAACCTGCTTTGAACTGTATCTCAAATTAAAAAAAGAAAAAAAAAATCAATCAAGAGATCAGCAAATCCCTAAACCTCTCAAGGAAAATACCATGGTACTTACAGAGCCAGGCATTGAAACTTCATTTGCAGACCAACAGAAAGTTAGATTTGGGGTGAAAGTGTATTGTTGTTCTAAAATAAAGTTTAGTTCAGCATAAATATTCCATTCACTAGGCTTTAAGAATTAAAATATAATTAAGACTCACAAAGCAGAGACTCAAAATCTGGGTTTGGATGTATGTGAATGTTAAAGGACAAACCACCAAAAAAAACCCGTGACAGTTCATGAGAAGACAATGCGAATGATCAAGAGAGGCTTAACCCATTAAATACCTAACAAAATGACTCACTGTAGAAGATTTGTATTTATACAGCCTCAGAAAACATAGTCAGAACAGGAATGATCAATTAATCTCTCAAACAACATGCAGCTGTAGGAATAGAGCAGGCTGGCTTGCTGTTTGCATTGCGCAGATAAAGCCAGCCAGAATGGCATCACATTTTAGTTCACTCCTTCGAGCCCTTCACTGACTAGAAAACTCACTTTGTAGCAAATACATTAAACTCCACATGAAGTTCTCATACAAACATTTTAAAATCTGTTCATAAAAAACACATTTCTTCAAAACACTTTTTTTAAAGTCACTAAGCATTGTTTGATCAAGAACAGGTCTGCTAGAGAAGGAGGCTTGAAAACTACAGGAAGGCTCACCTCACTCATCCCCCAGCTGGTGAAACTGCCCTGAGTGCATCCACCACACAGCTCACGCACACCACCTCCTCCTCAGCCCCCCTGCCCCATCGATCCAAGCTCCAAAACCTTTGGAACAAAGACTTCCTGCTACAGTATCTGTGCAGCACCTCCAGAAGGAAGCCCAGCATCCAGCAGGCCTACAAGGCACCGCCGCAACAGCCATAAATAATAGACCATGTTTTCCATTTTCAAGCAAGTTTCACCCCTAAGGAGCAGCCTGGTGCTGTCGCCTGCATCCATGCCAAAAAGGAGGAGAATGTTATGCAAAGAACTTACATCATGACAGAGAAGTGCCTAGACTTCATTCACTCTTGCATCACCAAGAGTTCCCAAGCCTCTCCCAGATAAGCCAACCTCCAGGCGGAGCCCTTGGATGGGCTGTTCCCTGCCAAGCCATCAAGAACAACTCCCACAGGTTGCCCCACATCATCCCCTGCTCTCTAAAGGTAAGCAGTTCCTCCTGTAAAGGCCCCAGCACGAACACCTGACTCTGAATTTATAAAATCAGAAATAAGTCACATAAAGTGAATTTGTGCTGGGAAATGTACTTGTTTCAACTGTAAAGCAAGACACAAGTGTTCTAACATTAACCAACATAATTAGGGTTTCCATGAAAGTGAAACCACATTGTTCTACAGCACTTCAAACTGCTTTATTTTGTGTTACTGATATGCACTTACTTAATGTGTCAGGCTGTAGGTTTTTCTGCTTCTTCAATATGGATATAAGAACTCTATACACTGACACATTTAGTCAATTAGATTGGGAGATAACAGTATGTCTGAAATATGTCAAGATTATAATAGGTTTAATGCACTTAAGATAGGTCCAAAGTTGCTATGATAGTGCTAGTATTAACATTAAAGTAAAGAACACTATGAATCCTCATCTGTTAAAGAAAAAACATTAAACTCACATCTTAGGACTCCTGCATTCCAATCTTGTTTTCCATTTAATATGTGCACATTAAGATGTCCAAGTAGACTATTTTTGTTAAAGAGCTTGTTTTAATTGGTATCAGCCTCCAGTTTTTTTAACCAGTTTTCCAGTGTTGTCAGCTGACTCCAAAGTTTACACTTGATTAATGATGGTAATTTCCAAGCGCGCTTTCAGCTACAAACCAGGCAAGTGCCCAGGGCATTCCAGGAGCACAGTGCTGCCAGCGCTGGGGAGGGACACGGGCACCCAGCTGCCCCACCAAGCCTGGCAGCAGCGGCAGCCCCAGTCTCCTGCTAGACAGCAAGGCCTTCCTGGCCATTCCAACCACATCTGCAGATGGATCATGCCACCAGCTATTTCCCACATCGCTACACGAACTCAGGCCCACTGTACTGTAGCTGAAAATTAAGATGAATTTGAGGCTGCATTCAAGCTGTGCCCTAGTACCAGCTACGTTACTGATAAATCACAGCTTCCTCCCATTAGCTCATTTCATCAGATTCTACTCTCATATTCCCACTGCACCTGATTTTTTTTTTGAGACTTCTTACGGTTTTTACTGGATTTATGACTACTACCACAACTATCACCGTTAAAGAGATAATTGTTTTCTTTTCTCCTATTCCTTGGTGGGTCTTTAGAGAATACAAACAACAAAATACATGTCACCTTTGTCCACTATTTCTACCCAGTGAAACAAAAAACACACATAAAAAATAACCAAGCTAGAAAAGTAGCATTTTATAATCTCTTTCCTTGGACATTACTAACTAGTGGACAAGAAGACCTAATATATCTTAGTAATGTAATAATGTTTGGAGCAAGTTTTTACTGAAATACCTCAGTACTATGTTTATTCAGCTGTTCTCTTCCGCCCTAGTTTATCCAACCAAGTTTATCACTCCTCAGCACTGCAATTCTTCATTAACACAACATTTAAAAAGAGCCTACTGTTTAAACTTTAGAGCTGCTGAACAGACACGGATTTTAAACTCCATCTAACTTAAAACATCGCAGGCATCCGTAACAGCTACAGCACCTTCAGCGCTGACTGCCTAAATAAGTATCTGTTCCTACGCTTGTTCCAATAAACAGAGGAGGAACCGACAACCCGCTTACTAAACCCCATGGTATTTTAAGGATGTAAGGGCTCTGGATCCGAGTGACAGCCACACGTAACGCCACGCCTGGATGCTGGCGGCAAGGAGAAGTGCGGGGATGCCTATGCAGGAGCTCCCGCGGGACACGGCCCGGCCACCGCCGGGACTACGGCTCTGTCACCGGGGAGGGCATGGCTCGGCCGCAGCACGCTTCAACCAAGATGCTGAGCTTCAGGAGAAGCGGGCCGGCACCCCACCGAGGTCGGCAACCAGCACAGCGGCCGTCAAGGCTGACACAACTGGCCGGCTCCGTGGAGGCGCAGCTGACCGGCCCCGGCGCGGCAGGAAGCGTCTCTGGGGAAAAGCTGCGGCGCGGGCCCACGGGCAGCATCCCGGGCGGCTGCGGAGACGAGGCCCGCCACCCCGGTGGGAGGGCGCTGGAGCCGGGGCAGACACCGGGGGGGAACGGCCTCCCCAGCCCGGTGGCTCACAGCGGCTCGGT
>WBNO01000084.1:270441-289319 GCA_013400575.1 Peucedramus taeniatus
CGCGGGCCCCGCGCTGCGGCCCGGCCCGGGCTGGCCCTGCGTGGGCACGGCCGATCCACCCGCGGGCTGGGGCCAGTGCCGGGTCCGCACCTCTGCTGGAGACGGCAGGGCCCTGAGTTTAATAACACTGCTTGGTAGTGTTCGTGGGCTCCAAGAGCCGAATGACATTCACAGCGCTTCCTGCTCTTCACAAGTTCCAAACGCATAATACAGCATAGAGAATTAATTACCGTAGTGCCTTTCACAGCCACTGGCATCACCTCTTCGGTGATACTGCTTCTAGACTTGCACACAAAATTACTTGAATGTTTAAAACAAAGACGTAAACCTCCCCTCACACTAATTACTGAGGTAGAAAGACTAAGGGAGGGTAGCTCCTGAGCAACAGCTGAGTCGTGCTGCAATATCAAAAGGTCAGTGATGTTAAACTAAAGAAGGGGAATAGTCACGAAGTGAAAGGCCAGTCAGAGATACGGGGTGTTTATCAGCCCTGAACCGAACAGGAGGTCCTGAAGCTGTTTGAGGATTAAGCTCAAATTATGGTGTTCTTTACACAAGAGTTCACACTGGGCCCTAGTCCAAGCAGGTCGATAAAATGAACAAGCCCCACTCGCCGTCTCTCCCAGTGGCACAGCACGGCAGCTTCTCCCCAGGACAGTGACCTGATTGCAGACATCGTTAACCGGGATACCACAGAACAAACATATCACTACTTGCATCTTATTTTGCATCTCCCTTTTCTGAGGGAGGATCCCCCTTTTTTCAAAGAATAAAACATAATTTGCATTATTTTGCCCAAGGGAAGAAACTGAGAGAAAACTACCAGTTTGCATGATTGAAGCAGAGGAACAGGAACAGAGGCACGACAGGCATTCGACCCATTTAATTTAGTTCTCACCGAAGTGCAAGGGACTCCAGCCAGCGTGGAAGGCAATGCTCTCTCCAGGTAGTTCCCCTGCCACGGCAATTCACCAACTGGGCCCGGCCTCTGTATGTGGATTCACTGTGGACAGCGTCCCATTAACATCCTGCCTACCTCTACACGAAAGGCTTCTCCTGAAGGAGGCAGGAGACAAACGCTGAATTTCCTAGGGGAGATGACCTGGGGCAGGAGGAGGCTTGTTTATCATCTGTCTCTGGAAGGATTTTCAGAATTCATCATCTCTGAGAATCTCCGCCACAGCTAATTAACCACAAAGAGAAACCACGTCTGAGACCAGGAGTGCAGGCCTCCTGTAATCTTGCAGAATTCAGAGCCAGACAATTATCAGCTCATGTAGTGGGGGTTTTACTACAAAATGGCACTGCAATAAACCAGATCTAAGCTCCAAACAAAATTATTTCATCTTGATGGAGACTATTCTGGAAAATTACTACAAAAGCTTTTAGGGAGAACATGTAATTCAAATAATTTGCAGTCATTGTTTGTCAACTGAAAAGGAAAAGCAGACCTTTGTAGTAACAGACTACATTTACTGAAGCTTTAAAAGCAGTTTTTCTCTAGTCTCTGATAACTTCACTGTTGTCCATCACACTAGGAATGTGACCATCTTCTGCATCCTTGCTTGGAGCTGTGTTTTTAAATACTTGCATTGTGATCATCCCCCTTCCTTCTACTTGGTCTCAGAGGTGCCAGGGTCATTTCCTAGATAAAAATTTTAAAAAATTAAATATTTAAAAGCTCTTTGAATAGAGGAATCAAGACCAAATACATAACATTTCTTTGTAGGCCACTGCATAACCTGGTATGTGAACACGAAGTTACAGCTGAGGACCAGAGAATAGAATATGACCAATAAAGACTGATGTACAATGTTTTTATACATACATAGAAAAAATGGTTTCTTACTGAGTTTAAAAGCCCAATCCATCCTCAATGGAGAGTGGTGAGGTGAGCATTGTGAAAAGCCTGGGCATAGAACAGCATTATTCCAGCCTGACAAGCTGCTCTAGCCTGGGCAGAACTGAACATAGCAGGGGATCTGCATGGTTCTTTCTTTCAGCCAGGCTGTGTGTAAACAGCTGGATTGCAGCCTGTTACTAATTACTGCACTTGCTCAGAGAGTTCTTTCAGCTATGAAAATGAGGATTAGGAAAAATGGACAAACTGCTGCACTGCTCACAAACTGTCCTAATGTATCTATCACAAATATTTCTAGTCAAAGCAGTCTTCAGAGAAAAGGAAATGTAGATTTAAGTTACTTGAAGTATAAAGGTTTTTTAAAAAAATAGTTGCTACTATGAAACAAAAGAAAAAGCTGAGTCAGGTGTAAAATCCATTCACATTATTGAAATACCTATTTTTCAAAAACCTCAAGCTCTGAATGACAGTAAAATGGGATATATAAATATGATATACCAAAAACCAATCTTTTTCTCTTAGCTAAGACAGTGACACTAATAAATATGTACATGACCACTGGATATTCTAAAATTCAGAAGTAATACTTTCTAAAATGAATATAAATCATACATAAACATGCCATATAAAAACCTCTGTACTATAAGCACACACCTGGGTTAACTTATCCATGTCTTTGGATTTCTATGGGATTTTGTTTCAATGCATATGTTGTTTTATAAAGATTCTGATTTGTGTTCCCCATACAACTTTACCATATATCATGGTGAGAATGCTTGCCAAAAATATTTACAAATGCTTAGTGGCTTAAAAAACAACCAAATTTAATGTCTAAAAGAAAGCACCAAATAAACCGCAAAATTAAAGCCGTTTTCTTTTAAAAGTAAAATAAACAAAATAATTACAAATACCTGCTAGGACTGCACGTAGCTAACCACAGTAGACTTTGCTTGAAAAGGACAAGGTGGTGTCAGCTGCCTCCATGATTTGTTCCTTAGGTTAGAGGGAAAATAAAGCAAATATGGTTTCTAGGAGCTTAAATTTTCATGTTTGGAAAAATTTACTGGTTTCTTTAATAAGCTGGAACTGTGCTTTGAAATCAAGAATTTCTGATTGATATAAAATATTCTGCTGTCCTTTGGCAGTTTTTAACTCTGAGCCAAAAAAAAAACAAACCAACCAAAACCAAACATTTACATCAGTCAGATTAGAAAGATAAGTTAAAGGTGAGATTTATGCTGCTAGGACTTGCTCCAGAATACATGAAGTCAAAAGAAAAGCTTTCCTTTCCATGAGACCTTTAATATATTTTGCATAACATGAAAACTACTTTTTACAGTCAATCCTTTGCTAGGAGAGGCATTGCATTAAGGCAGCTATGACATTAATTTCTTCCTCTTGTGGAAGTTCTTTATTGTACATATCCCAAAGTAAATCTGGGAAGACTTTAAGTTAGTATGAGGAACAATGTGGCTTTTCCTTACTTCTTCAAAGACTAAAAGCACATAGGTTACCAGTTAGAGAAAAATCCCAATAGAGGAACTGAGAAACAGTCACCAAGTGAATCAGCAAATCAGGCACAGCTGCAGCAATGTTAATGGTAACCAAGGACAAAATATTCACAGCCAGCAAGACAACCAGTGCAGGGGTCTGTCCGGTTTGGCAGGGAAACAGTACTGTCCTCCTCTGAATTTTAATCTGACACTTTTAGAAACATTGCATTCATTAGCAAAGGGAGAGCAATGCACAAAACCAAAGACAGAAACTGTGCATACTGTGACTATCTTTACTGTGTGTGTATACACCAACTTTTTCCTACTAGATAGGCCTTTTTGTTCCCTTCAGATTTGTCTTTGCATGGTGTCTGCTCATACAGTAATCAACTGTTCCTCACCTCAAGACCTTTGAACCCACTGGCAGATATTAAATTTGGTAGGCACAAATACTAAGTTCCTTCAACATAGTGTGTTCCTACAACATAGTGCAGAAAAGAAAGGCAAGACAATTTCCTCCAATGGGAGGAAACTCCAGGGCAGGAACTCCACCGTATCCAGTATCCATTTGTCCAGTGGATTACTCTTTGTGCCTGAGCAGCAGTGAAGAACTTGGAGGCAGGTAAGGGAATAGAGGAGGGAACTAGAGAAAAAGGAGAGGGAACAGGTGAGATATTTAAAGTGGTGACACAAGGGAGTGCAAGGAATTTGCATTTGTAAAAATACAAATACACAAACCCTTAGGAAATACAACTTCATTGGTTTTGCTGTACACAGAATAAATGTTGAAGTTGGGCTGCTGACAACACTGATGCCACTGAATAGATGCAAAAATATGATGTCCTTGATGCTGTCATGACCCTCCAGACTGGGAAGTGTGCAAAGCCCTGCTGACCCTGTAGTCCAGGCAGGAGCTAGAGACAATTTATGCAATTTATCCACTGAACCTGCAATGAATTCTGCATTGGTCTTCACAGAGGGAAGGAAGCTTAACTGGCCAGAGCTTAGAGATGGATCTACTTAGACCCTCTGGGGTCCCCAGAAAAAAATCCAACTTTTAAAACTTAAAAGGATAGCTCCCACATGCTCGTATATCTTATTCTAAATAAACACTAGAAATGTTAAAATGCAAAATGAGTAGGGCAGGCAAAGCAGTGAAAAATGTGACACATCCTCCTACCTCCCCTGCCCACTGTGTCCTTGCACAATAAGTCCTACTTCTACATGACTTTAGTAAAACAAATACATGGTTTTTATGCTGTGTTCTGAGCACACCAAGTACCTACTGAGCCTCCTGTGTTTGATGACTGCAGGTATGTGACCAAGGGACAGAAAACTGACCACTTCTCTCTGATCCCTAGGAACTTCCTTCTATCCCCTCTGAGAGCAAGGGGTTGAGCAAACACCAGCATTCAAGCAAGAAATTCTTTACTATTACTGTCCCTTACATCCACAAAAGAAATGCATATAGGGGCAGATATCCCTGCTTGCCTAATTACTAGTCAATGACTTGAGGTCAATAGGAATTTGAGTTCTCAGCTCTTAAAAACATTGTATTTCTGACAATAACTTTTAAAGGAAATACCATACCATCGCATGGCAAAATATTCCCTGACCAAAAGAAATCTTAATTGAAGTTCCATATTCTACATATGGAAAGACTAATCAAGAAAATTACTTTTGATTTTATAGAGCACTACATATTCTTCTCTTTTAATACAAGGACTAGCTCTCACAATTTATATGTGAGAGGCTTTAAAAAAAGGCTTTATATAGGCTTCAAAAAAAATGTTGATAACTCAGAGCACTTTTCACCTGAATTTGATTTTGTTTGTTTCTTTTAATGAGATGCAAGTGCAATCAATAGTCTTATCTCCCTGGTTAAATTCACATCTTCTACAATGTAGCTTTGTAAACCTGAACCAAGACTAAGGCATTTTTGTTTAGTGCCTGTAAATTTCAGCGACACAAGCAGTTTTGTGCTGAGGAACACATTGCACCAAATTCAGACCAAGGCTAGCTGCTGACTTCAGAGGCCTCACATCTGACTCGCTCTCGAGCTGAATTTGCTTCTGTATAAATAAAAGCAGAAAATGTCACTCATACAGAAGGGAGTCACAGTTAGCCAAGCCATCTATCCCCTTTTCCCAGAAAGCATATTGATATTTTTATCCTGTATTCCCTCTCAGGACCTCCAACGTAACTGATGGGTTGATCTCTTAATTTCTTGTTTAATAGGAGAACATCCAAGCAATACTAGCAGTTGAATTTAGTTTCTAGATTAATTTCAAATGCGTCCCTCCCCTCAAAGCGTGAAAACAATGAGCAATTTAGTGATGGCCTTCTCAAACTCTCGAGATGATATCCTCACTGTAAAGAACAAAGGACCTGAGTACCTAAGTCTCAGTAAGAGGACTGCCACAGACTTCAGTTACACTGGGACTCAAAGCAGTATCTCTGATCAAAAGTGATTGTGAAATAAATAGAAACTTTTTTGACAGATTGAAGGACTCAGCTATTGAGAATGTGATTAGGACAGGTAAACTATATTGCCAGTCATGCCATGGAATAATTATAGCAGATTTAATGCTCTCTGATAATATTAGAGGATAAAGTTACATGTTTTTTCAATTTTTGTCTTCTCTTTTCTGGTTGCAAAGAAAAATCTTTAATAATATCTAAGAAATATTTTAGATGTTTTCTTTTAAGGGCTATAAGTGAGATAAAGTACTTAATGTAAAGGTACAAATTGTTTCAGAAATACTGTACACAGCTATTTAGTTGTTTCCTACAATATCCCAGTTATCACAATAAATTTAAGACAGCATATTGTAGTATTCTCAGTGGAAAGCTTCAGAATATCTGTTTATTTCAGTGTCTGGAACTGAAGATAAAAATAAGACAAAATCTCAGAAGACATTAATAGTTACAGACTTACCGAGCTCATTAATAAATTCATTGTATTCTTCCACAACAATATTTCTTTTTCAAACCGGGAAACAAAATTATTGACAGTAAAAAAAACCAACATATGCTTAGTTTTCAACAGAATGCTAATTTAGGTTTGAAGGACCTGATTCTGCAGTGTGTACTGGCCTAAACTTCTGCTACAACAACTGGGGACTGACTTCAGGCAAAGGCCAGTCCTACATTAGTGGTTTGTGTTTGGCAAGGATTGGAAATGGCTTATTAAGCTAATAGCCATTATTTTGCTTATTTAAGCTAGTTGCCATGATATAGCTTCTGTGATATAGCCTGGTTTCAGGAAGCAACTTCTCTTTAAAACTGAAACATATCTTTAATAAAGTTTGTTCCTTCTATTCAATGTCTTATTTAACCCACAGTTACCAAAGCATCTTTCTCAGTTTTTCTAACCGAATTATATAGGCAAGTATAAGAAAACGGACCTCAGCTATTTGTATATGGCTGGGGGAATAACACCACTCCCAGGTATCAGGTTTCAGTGCGGGACAGCTACTCGTTTTTCCGAAGTCTGTTTGGAAGTGTTGGCAGGATCTAAGTGACCTTACAAAGGAATTTCTCAAACAGAAACAAAGGGATATTGAACTGCTTTCCAGTTCTGATTTTTTCACTGCCTTATTGGACAAGGTCAAGCTTTCAACCATATGCTATGGCACCTCACTAAAGGTGTTTTGGAGGCAAAGTGGAAAAAGGGAGTAAGCATGACGAATGTATCAACTCAGAGTACACAAGTACTGCCAGAAAAACCGTGGTGTAAACGTGAAACATTCTGATTTAGTGTCTCTACAGTGTATAAAAGAGTAACTGCCTCTGATGTTTTAGCTTTGCAGTGAGGAACAGCAAAGTGCCTCCTTCTCACGTCATTGAGCTGAGAGCTCCCAGAGGCCGGGCTGGACGTCGCTCTCTGCTTGGCACCGTGACCAGAAGTGCCACCTGATTCCACCTGCCTGTTCCCCCCTGCTGCATAAAGAGCACGGGTTCCTCTGCAGTGGCTAATACAACATTTCAAACTGAGCACTTCTACACCAGGAGACAGCTGGAATCTCAATCCACCTCTAAATTTTTCAGTGAATCTTTTACAGTATTTCCATTGTCTTAGTCTCTTGCACATTGCGGTCTATTTATAACAGCTCAGCTATTTCTAAATCTCAAGCAGACAGAAAACTGATGCGTCATTGCAAGGATATGCCTTTGAAATGGCTGGGTGGGAAAAGAAAAAAAAATCCAAAACACAGGAAGGTGACAAAAGTAGAAAAAATAGTCCTTGTCTATGTAACACTATTAGCATTCCTTACCCTTTTTCTGTCATATCTCCTGACTTCCTAAATCAGCACATCAACTATGAATTCTAAGTACCTGTGCTTTTAAAAGTCATTTACTAATTCCTTTTCTTCTTTCCCTTCTCTTCCTCTATAAATAGCTCTATAAATAGTTGAGTAAAGGCCTGTTGCCTGCAGTTAGACGATTTTATCTGCTTTTCAGATGTACAACCTAGCTCCCTGAGGACTTCTTGTATTGCTACAGCATGTTGTTAACTCTTTGTTACCAGAAGGTTCAAAACTGTCAAAGCACCTATGAGGGAGGAAAAAAATTAATTACATATGGTTTATATATATATATAATATTATATATTATATAAACCAATTGCAAAGTAGGGATAATTCTATTTTATCATAATATATGGCTTTATTTTCTTCACACGTAGAGAAATTCAGACATGGATTTTGTAGGATTTACAGGGGAAAAAATTAGGTTGTTCTCCTCCTTTCAAAAAGAATATGTTAGTGTTAGAAAAGTTCCAGGAAGGATGCTCAGAAGTTTGGACTGACTTCTCTGCCTGGAACAGCTGAGTAGTCTAGTATTCACCAGTCAGATAAAGAGGCTCATTAGCAGGGATAGAGCAGATCTAAAAAGTCCTGAATTGGAGAAGGCAAATTAATTTACTCTTTCTTCTCATACATGGAAAATGAAACATCAAATAAAGCTACAAGGAGACCTGTCCAAAACTTGCAAAGATACTGTGGATACTAAAGGTTTGTCCAGTGCCAGCAAAGGAACATGCACAGAAGAGAAATCCCCAGGTTGTTGGATTTTTTGTTTCCAAGACCTGTAATCTTCTGGGGAACAACTAAAAGGTACTAGAATAACAAATTATTAGTTCTCAAAAATTTTGTATCACAATTTATTTCCCCTTCAGCTTTTCAAAGTATCTTACATTCTTACAATGAAATGTTTCAAGGTTTTGCTGCTTGCCTTTGGGCCACAGGTGGTTTCATGAGTCCTGCAGTTCCATGGGCCACCATGTAATAAGTGTCACTAATTCCCATACTTTGCCTTAAAAATCATTTGCAGGTGTACTGAGCTGGGAAAGAATTTTTCCTATTCCAGAATTGCAGAGCCATTCTAATTTATTTAAAGCATTTCCTCACTGAATAAAAGGAGAAGCCAGAGCAAGCTATCAGCAGCTGGCCCCTCCTTGTCATCAGTTGTATCTAAGTCAGAAAAGCAGTAGTCAAATGTTCCTCCTGTCTTCCTTGGCCACTGATAGCAGGAACAGCAGGGAATGTTAAGGAAAGCCTAAGGTCTCAGTTTCTTCTTTCTTTGTAGTATGTGTGCTGAATAATATAACTACAGAGAGTGCAAATGCCATCAGCTGTGAGCTGTAGGGGGGTTTTGTTGTTCAGGTTGAAGTGGAATAAAAAAGTTAAACAATTAAACTAAGCACTATGGAGTACAATTGTGAATCAGCCCTCCTGATGCCTAAAAACCCTTCAGACAGCACTCTCACAAGTAAGACTTCTAATCTTGAAAAGTCTCCAGGAAACTGTGTTATTTATAATTTTCATTGGCAAAAATGAATATGTGGATAGACACAAATGTACATGACACATAGGTTGTCTGTCTACCTTGTATGTCTCACTTCCTAAATTAGTAACTTAAGCATAAACTAGCATCCCAAATGATAATACTGGAAAAGAATTTCAAAGACTTCAAACTGCAATATATTTTAACTTTTGGTCCAACAGCACCAAATTCCAGGTCAATGCAGTATCACTAAAATAGAATGCTGTATTTAGTTTACAAAACCTGTCTTATCTAACTCATCTTTAAATTTATGAGCTAAACAAAATTGGTAAACCTTTGGACTGGAGCAGGGTGGGGGTGATCCTGCAACAACAGTGGCTGAACAAATATACACAGTTCATACAGAAAAGGTGCAAGAGGAGGAAATAGATATTGGAATGTTGGTTACTAATTAACCCAGGCCTATCCAGGAAAGGGGGATAGAAAGTGAACTGAACTACAGTTTCAATTTAGCTATTTCCTGAGCTAAAGCTCTTTAGAAACACATCTGAACTATTTTTTTTTTCTGAGATAAGTATACAGTACTCATATTTTACATATTAGATAGGTGTGAAAGATTTTAACAGATCTGCAAAGAGTTCCTCCTCTTGGAAGAGTGAAGGTTACACAGTGGGGGTCACTGCAGTCAAGTTTTTGGATGCTGGAGTCACATCTTGAAGAGAGAATGTTTTCCTTCACCTCCCAGAATTATGACACATAATCTGGAGAGAACTGCTCTAGTTGTTACTCTGCAGTGACAAAGTCACAACCCGTTGTTGCAGTCATTCTGTGGTGAGTAATTATGGTACCTACAAGCACTATGACTAATTACTGTGAATAAGTAACAAAAGCAAATGAGTCCCTGGGAAACAGAGAGATGATTGCAAATACCCTACAACCACCTGAAATGACATACTGGAGAACATGATGGACTTTGGGGCTTTTCACTTCTGTAAATATAAATACTAAGCTTTTATTTTTTTTACTTAAAAAGTAAAGAAGGTGGGAAATTCTTAGGTGGGAAGTTTCCTCAGAAGAAAAGATAAATTGAGAGACTCCTTGGGAAAGGAGTGTGGCTGAGTGAGCACATTTTAGTACATGGAGGATTTGTTTGTCCTGTGCTAAAAAAATAGGCTCGTTTCCTTCTGTAGAACTGGCTAACAGGTGGCAGAGTTACAGACTCACATGTGAAGCCATGGTCAAATTATTTGCTCAGAAAGAAAAAGCATAAATCCTTGCAACATAGACCCTTTTAAATAGCAGTTTATAACAGTTCACAGAACAGTTTTCTTTCAGATATAACTGGAAAATATATAACGTGTTGATTTGTAAAGCAACACAGAAATTCAAAGCATCTGAACCTTCCTCTGAATCCCATAATCCTGGGTCATTGTGCTATGTGGCTTTTTAATGGTACATGCACTGCAAACACAGATAAACTGTATTTATGTTTTAGCTCACTAATAGGAGCAATGACAAGATGCCATTTATTATCACCAGTGTATGGTGTCCTACTCTGTCAACTAAAAGGTTAATGTTGATACTACAATGAAACAGATGACTTTCTTTACTTCACAGAAGTGAGAACTAAAACAGAAGAGTGAAAAAGCATCAGAGTCATTTCTCATTGCCTGCTTCTTCAGACTATTTGAAATATGCTGAAAATTGTATGTTGCTGTTGTAATTGAGGTGACAGAGAGCTGTACCTGCAAAATTCAGCTGTCTCTTACTAGGAAGGGAACTGGTCAATGGTGAATATTCCAAAAGGCTTACAAAAGCTAAGGGATGCTAGTGATGACACAGGAAAGGAAATGCACAGTTCAAGTGTGTTTCATAATTCTCCTGCTCAGTCATGGGAAAAGAAATTCCATTAACATTTCAAATTGAAAATGGATTTCCCTCTTTTTCTTTTTTTCTTTTTTTCTCTCCTGGCNGTCTCTGCCTTCTTATGAAATTATTTAAATTTAGCATAAAACAAACAAAAGATGTTTTGTCTTAGTGCTGGCCAGAACTTCCTCTTCTTTATTTTTTAGGCTACAAATGCCAATAAAATCACTTTTCAAAGGCCTTACATTCACAGAATAGTGTCTCAGACTAATTCTACATGGTGCAACTTCTCCTAGGCCTTTAAAGGCACAGCCTTTAATTACACACCTTAATTACATGCAGGTCCCAGATTGAAACCCTGCTGTTAACTCTAGCAGTTAACTGTACAATAAAGCACCTTCTCACTCCTAGAGCCTGAAGAAGTGCTCTTAGCAACAGCTCTATAAGGGAGTGCCTGCCTTTTTCTTGGCAGACAGAGGTGTATCAAAGGATGACTCAATCACCTTGAGTTCCATGTTATTTCTGAAATAATTATATATATTCCCATGCAGAGCTGTTAGTAGCCCTGCTCCAGCCTGCTATTGCAGAGACAGAGAGTGATGGACTATCTAGGTCTGGACAGGAGAACCAGTGGCACCATGAAATGCATGGAGCAGATGCAAGACTGAGATTACAGAGAGGAACTAATGAGACTGGAAATCCTGTCTTTCCTTTGGAACAGTTGAAATCTATGCTGTGCCCTGCCACAGTTGCCACTGCCTTTCTTCACTGAGCACTATATCCCGAGGAAGTATATCCACTCAGTAAGTGCTCAAGGAACCAAGTACTCTGGCCCTGTCAGTGCAAGTTTGTTTATGATCCAGGGTGACCATATTTCTTTCTTGAAAAGAAATCAAAAAAAACCCAAAACAAAGACAAACACTTCTCCTTCTGACTTGCTACACATCCTTCTGCCGGGTTAATCATTATACAAGGAGCTGAAAAATTGAGTTGTATTGAAAGTCATGATTGCCCCATATTGGACACTAATACTTTGAACAGAATATATCTGCAGCAGTGAGTGACAGATGCTTATTTAATAGCTTAAAGGCCTCTGTTTATTCTACTGACCTATTTTCCCCCTCTTATCAAGTTTTTCCACTGTGCTCTGCTGTCCTTTGCATCATTTGTGGCACTGAGAGATCTTTCCCTAAGCCATGTTCAAGTAATTATTTTACAAACAGTTTTCACTGTACTCCAGGATGAAACAAAACAGAAATAAATTTTGAAAAATATTCTTAATATTGATTTTTAAGACAAAATGTAGATCTTTTTAAGTGAAAATAATACTTGTGTGAGGTGCCAGACTAGAAACACAGAAAGGTTTGAATACACCACATCTATTTAACAAGATACTGACTGTCACACTGTCAGCCAAACTGCACTGCTGAAGAGCCTCACTTTAATTTAGAGGAACAAATTCTTGAAATAAACATCTGAGGTGCTCAATTCCCTGGTCTGTCAGAAAGCTACTAATTTGCATCAGATGCTTTTGTGCTTAATTCTCTGATTCTGATGGAGACAAAATAGAGAACTAGTCATTCACTATGACTCCTGAGAAAGAAGCACATGGTTCAAGACCAAAGTGTGTGACATTCCAGATGAACAACAGACAGAACAGGGAGGCCAAGAGGAATCTTACATACAGGACTGAGCTCCTAAAATAGATTTTTGAAGATTCTAAATGTTTGGGTGATGTTTCCTTCTTTTTTTTTTTTTAATTGCTTCTTGAGTAATATAATTCTACCACAACAGATAGATCATACGAGAAGAATTTCAGGCTAATGGTAGTTGGCAAGATAAGCATATAATCTGCATTTAAAATCTGATGTACGTTCATTGATACAAAAGATATGAAAAGCACTACCTCCAAAGTTAACTGAACCAATGCTAAATATGAGGTAGAATTACAAGCAAGCCAATAGTGCTTCAAAATGCTACTGACAAAGGAATTGCTGCAATGTTTTAAAGTAAATGAGTCAAGTGACATGAAGTTAATATTTGGAATATTGTTCCTCCTAAGGCTGGGTATGTAATTCCAGTAGATTATAATTATGAGCTACATAAGATTCAGTGGAAGGTTAGAAGGATATATTTAAAATATTATTTACCATTCATAAATAAGACTTTTAAAACACCAGGATAATTAGTTCCATTAAGGTTACATCTCCATTGATAGGGCTCTACCTCTTGCTAGTACAAGTCCATCAGCTGATCTGTCTGTTGTGTCACATGCAAGTGTGTTAATTAGGTTTATTCATAACTTCCTTTGTTTCTGAGCCTAAAAGTTATGCCTACATTTGCCTTCCAATGCTAAGGTAAAATTATCAGAGCTACAGGAGATAGGCTGTGGAGGAAGGCACTGAAGTCAGTGAGCCCGGTTCCCAGGCCTGAGGCTTCTACTCACTAGGAGAAAATTATATACTCTGCACAATTTTTTTTTCAGGTATCTCCAGTACTTTCAGAGTCAAATTCATTATTTGGCTGTCACTGTTATTGTGAATCATTAAAGACCACATCCTGATAGAAGATTCTGCATCAGTAACATATATGGAAGGTCTGATGCTGGTGAGAAATCTAGTCAAAACCAAGGTATGAGTAGAGTTTTGGCTTGAGAAGAATGTGTGCAACTTACTCATGTGAGTAAGGATTATATATTGAGGAGGATTGTATATTGTAAAATCTGTATTTCAGATAGCTAAGTCAAACCAAGTCAGAAACTCACAGCTGTTGAGGACCCTTGGTTCTTGGAGTCTATCAAAGAGATTTCTGAAGAAACAGCACTACGACTTTGCACTCTATACCAGTGTATAGTTCCTTACTAGTTCCCCTGCTATTTTCATATAATACAAGCAAAGCACCTCAAATAACAACCAGTTAACACAAATAAGCTTGATTTTAATTTCGTATAGAAGCACACCGAGTAAATCTTGAATTAACTGATATTCTGGGACAGTGCTATTTCAAGAGGTCCAATAGGGACAGTATTTTGAAATACAGACCTACATGGTGTGAAAACCACGTGCCTTTTTCTCTTCCTACATACAAGCAGCTCTGACTCTCACAGAATCAAGCACACACATTGAGAGCAGAACAGCAGACGTGATGACACAACAAGATGCAATACAGATATCATTTTCTAACAGACTCCTGAAGTCTGGAAAGCAAGCTTCCCTGCCATCACTTGCTTCCTTCCCTGCTTCATCCTTTCCAGACCCGGGAGACTCAAGAACTAATTATACAGCCAAAGACACCCTCAGCAGTGAGGTATCTTTGGGGTATTTTTTTGGTCCACTAGAAGTTAACTGTCCTACCAAGAAAAAATGCACTTTCCTCTAGCCCCATTCCCACACACACTCCCTACAGCTATTTCCACCCACACTACAGCTCTTTTTAACTGTGTTTAAAAAGCTGAGAGCGAGAGAAATGTGCTGCTGCTGCTAGTGCTCCTCCTCCTCGGGTGGGCGGGTTGGTAGCTGGTCAGTTTTCTGCAGCATTTCTCATTGCTAAATGCGTGGGAGGCTGAGAGCAGAAAGGGAAGGAAGCGGTCCTCTTAGGAAGGGAGGCGTATCGAAGCAAGTGGGAATCAAATAGCCCCTTCCCACCTGCACATGTGCAATTATATGCAATTGAAAAACGAACACAATAGATCTGCAAGCAGAGCTTTCCAAGCTGTAGTCCTAAAAGGTATCAAACAGCTTGGGTCTCAAAGCCAAAGTCGGGGGTGACCAGATTTCTGGGAAGACAGCATTTTTCACCCACGGAGAACAGGCTCGTGGGGAGGAAAAGGAAGAGGGCGTTCCTTACAGTTATGGCTTTGTACGTAGGTGGAGGGTGGTTCGGGGAGAGGAGTGACAGATTGCTGGTGGCAGCAGGGAAGAAAGATGTAGGAGGGTGTTTGCCCAGGGTCCCGTCTCACCCAGGGGGTTCTGGCAGGGTGGCTGCAGCACGAGTGCTATGTCTAAGCCGAGGTGGTGGGAGGAGAGGAACTCACTGCTGGATGGACCTCGCTTGGATCCTCTCTCATCGTCTCATCAACACGGCAGCATCTGCAGCAGCACACAGCCACTCACACACTTTCCCCGGTGCTCTCTGAGGCCAAAAGAAAATGAAAACTATTTCGCTCACACAGTTTCATTATGGATTTCTTTTCAGCCTTTTCCACTTTCTAGTTCCCCACTGATAAGATGCAAATTAACTGGTGAAGAAAAAAAAAGGAAAAATAAAAGTTGATTTTTTTCCCTCCCTCACACACTTTCTTGTTACAGGAGAAATTCACTACTGCATGCCATTAGCTGTATGCCCTCATCCCAAATCTATGATTGCAGATGTATGAATGCATTATCTGAAAGGTCTCTGACCAAAAGCTCTGGGGAAGGCAGGCTGTTCACATGAGATTACTCAGGTTACAGACAAAAGCAAAAATGTGTTTCTCCATATTACATAGGTGTTTCATTCCTTCTCTGGGTTGGCCAGCTGTTAGAGAGTGAAGAAACAGATTCGTTTTCTGCTTATTTTAAGTCTACTGCTCTCAGTGATGTCCCTCAAAGACTCTACTGCAGACCTGAGCCTTTACAATTAGGTACCCAAGCTGGCAGGAGGAAATTTCAACCTGTGTCACCTGTTTTCAAGGGCTGTCAACGGAGCCTGGACTGAGAAATAACAATGTGAGGATTGTTTGTCAGCACAGTAATAACCAGTTAGCAGGCATGAACTGGAAATTTTCCCATTCTGTTCCTCAAACCTTCACAGACTCATTTTCCCTTAACCTTCACAGGCTGTGAAGGTTTGAGGATGTGTACACACACATCCAGAAATGAGATGCCAGCTGTTAGACCAGCAGAGGAAAAGACTGAATTTACAGCAAACCTGGAAACAGCAGCATGGGACATGATGAAGTAGTTGTACCATTTATTATCTGGTCTTGATCAACTACTCTGGGAGCTCTCAGAGGCAAATGTGAGGCACAAATTAATGGTTAACTAGGGGTGTACAGGTGGCACACAGAGTGCAGCTGAGCTGCTCTTGGAATCCTTCTTGAGAGCAAGAGCTCCCACATTCTAAAGTTACATGTTTTTCTGGAAAAGAAACAAAAAAAAAACCCAAAAAACCCCAAACCAGAAACAAAACCTGAAAACATCTGCTCAACTCTAAAAGACCTCCTACAGTCTGGAACTTGTTTTCTCTTTTCAAACCTGCTGAAGGTGCTGCCAGGAAATTTCTCCAGGGGGAGGAATTACAACCTGCTTATCCTTCTGGCTATTGCACTTACACACTCTCAGTTCCTGGCTTGGTCCAGTATCGTGCAGCCCTCTTTGCCAACAGTAAAATAATCCATAAACTCACAGGTTAAAGGTCACCTCATTCTGCTTATTCTCAGGCAACTCCAGTATTTTCAGTCTTTTTCCACTACCTACTTAGAGGACTCTTTTATTTACTTTTTAGAAAGCATTTTCACTTTGATATTCCACTCTGAAAAAAATGGGGTGTGCAGTAGGAGTATTGAAAAATAGGATGATATCTGAGTTGCTTTTTGGACAGGACTGCAGTCAGCTAAATGGCTGTAAAAAAACCAGCATTTTTCTATCACTTATGAACCCCCTGCCCCTAAAAAAACTATAAGTAAATTCAAGCCATCAGCAGCAGGTTTAAAAATGAAGCCTCAAGGACGATGGCTTTTATGTTACCACCCCTTCTTCTTAAAATTTATTAAAAAAAAAAAGGTAAGGGAAAGAATTTTAAGAATACAGTAAGTATAAATTCAATGTCAGCACTGTGGAAAAAAATTAGTAGTTGTCTCAAGGCAAGGCTTGCTTTCACTTCATTGTTTACAAAGGAGGCCCATTTGTGTCCTAAATCAGACATAGAACTGGAAGACTACAAAGGGTTTACCCCATTACTTACACTGAGGACAGGAGGAGAGCAGATCAAAATCAGCATAAGTGAAAGATGAATCAGATCACCAGCTTCTATTTTGGACCCCCAGAAACAGACATCCCGTGTAATCGTGTCCTGATCACAGCCTTGCCCATGTGCAGGTGAAATTTGTTAGGAGATTTCCAGGGCTTTCAAACAGCCTCCACCTGCTCTTACCCAAGGTTAGCTTCCACACACCCATTTCTTCATTTTCACAACGACTCTAACAAAGAGATTATCCCACAGAAAAGTTCTTTTCATATTTGTCTGTGAAATGTAGAGACTTTCGGTCACAGGAAATGAGAAACAAAAATGTTACTTGCTTATCAAACCCTCTAATTAGTAATGCCTGGATGAGAGCTGCAGAGTTATCCTCAAAAAATTTTTTTTAATATGAATCTAAGGGTTCAGGTGTGCCAACTCTGATAATTTGGTGTCATTTAGTCTGGTTTAGATTTAATTGCATGGCACTTAATATAATGCAGTGTATAGGGCTATCTGTACACAAGATGACACCAATAAGCTGCATCATTGATTACCATATAACCCTTAGGTGAAAGTTTAAATAGTCAGGATCACCTAATGAATTCTTGCAATTAATTAGATTGCAGCAGACAGTCTCCCAGTGCCTGCAAAGCCCCTCATGTCCTCTTCTCAGTTATTCTTTGTTCACATTGTACAAGAATGAAAATTGAGACTGTGTTAATATAGAAATGTTCTGGGGTTTTGGTTTGGGTTTTTTTTTTTTTTTNTTTTTTATGATGCCTATTTAGTTTGATTAAAATTTTTACAACCAGATTTAATATACTCTGAGAGTCACTGCAATGGAAATGCCAACACAGAAGACGCTGATATAAGGAGGGGCTGAATTATTGTAGAAATAAAGAGCAAGGTTGCCCTCTGGAGACTTCTCTAGAAGTGCTTCTGAGAGCTAGGACTTTTTTTTTCTTCCAGCAAAATAGTAGGTTTTAAGATGTTTTTTTTTCTTTTAAATACAAATGTGAGTGAAGGCAGCCGATGCTAAGAACTTGTTACACCAAGATATGATGAAGCTACAGTTCAACCTAATGCACTGTATTGTCATTCACTCCGTGGTTCATCATGTCTTTTCAATATCATTCCCATGTTGCTATGTGTCAGCCTGAAAAAACAGTCATGGAATGGTCTTAGTTACTGAAATCAAAGTGAATTTTGTATTATTGACTCCTAGCGTGAAAAATTCTCAAGCGCCTTAGTTTTTTGGTTTTTTTTTTTAAAGGCAATTTTCACAGTTGTAATTTCTGAGCCTATCTATGCTGAACGCACAGGCTGTGTTCGAGCTCACCACTGTCTGTAGCTACTGCTGGGGCAGTAACCCCAGCACATGTAAACACAAGTTCTCCATGTGTTTACCTTCACGGGTAAGCAGTTCTGGGTGGGATGTTTCACTAGAGCGGCTCCTTAATCCCACCTCGCCCGCTGCCCGTGTGTCAGTAGCTGTGAGGGCAGTACAGGTGTGTCTGGTGTTTCAGGTGCAAAGGATGAAGCCGGGAGGTCAGAAATTAAGAAACCAGTCTTACTGCTGAAAATAATAAACCGCCTGAACGCCGCTGCGGCGCACGAAGTTGAGCTCTGAAGGCAGTTTGGCAATGCGAGCTCTCCCCACCTTGAGCAGCAAGCCCCACGGCTGATGTTACTGCTACACGCGGCATTACTCGCTTCACCGGCAAAGCAGCTGCATCACCAGATGCCCTCACACCGCCCGGCTTTACCCAGGACAGGGAGCAGCACCCTTTCCCTGCCTAGGTAAGGAATCCGCCTTGGCTACTGGAAAAGAGCTGCTGTGAGGGCGAGCTGGCGGCCGCCCCTCCGGAGCCGGTCACGGTGCCGGTGGCTGCCGCGCATGCGCCCCGGGCAGTGCCGCGCCGGGGCCGCGG
>WBNO01000084.1:289340-339688 GCA_013400575.1 Peucedramus taeniatus
AACGGGGGCCGCCCTGAGGGGCTGAAGCGGCGGCGGCGGCGGGGAGCGAGGGGAGCGCCGGCCGAGCCGGCCGGGGATCGCAGCCCCGCAGCTGCTGCGAGTTATAGTTTGGGCCTAGATCAGCCAGGCCTTCACTTACTTTCACCTTCAAAAACAAGCATGCGATTAAAATCCAGCGTAGTATACCGCGGCACTAACATGTAACATGGAGTTGGCTGGGTTTGTGCGCTGAGGTAGGTGAAAGGTGAAGTTTCTCGTTCCAGCTCCACAGCCTTCCTCAATGGCCATTAATAAGTTACAGCCTCGCTGCTCAAAACGAGTGGCGTGTTCACAAAGTTTGACAGCGTGAGTCTCTCCTGTCACCCACAGCAGCACGAGCACTGTGCGAACTCTTACACGAACCCTGTGTAAATGTATGTGAAATGTGTACACACAAGGGCAGGTTTGTGTCCTGCAAGCTTTTGGAAATAGACGAAAGTTTTGACAAGACTTTTTTTTTTTTTTTTATTTTTTTTTTTTTTTAATTTCAACATTTAAACGTGCCCACAAAAAGGCTGTAAATCTTTAAAAGACACACACGGAGTGTCAATCATATCTCCCAACCCCTCTGTCCTGGTATTTTCAGGGTCTCCTAACTTGAAAACATTAGTAGCTGACATTCGTATCTGCTATTTATTTACTAGTAAGCAAAGAATTTCCCACTGTTTCAATAAATTTTTTGCCCCAGTTTAATTGATTGCTATGAGGAGAATGTAAAACAGTTGTGTTCCCAAATTTTTCTGCCATTGCTTTGCTTAACCCAGCAGTCACATATTGGGGGAAATGTGTGGCTGGTTTATGGTTTTAGCTGGTTTTTTAATGTTTCTTTTTCAGGCTGAGGGCACTCAACAGACTGCAAGTAATATTACAACATTTGGTAAGAACAGCAAATAGAATATGTTTGTCTGAGTTGGAACCTTTCAGGACTAACTCCCCTGAGGCAGACAGCAGATTAAACTTCTAATGTGTCTGCACACAGTGGTTCTGACACTGTCATTTATTGCTCAGGCATAGTATTGCCCACATCTTAGATCACTTTGTTACAGGTGTCTAGTATACTGTAAATTAAAGCTTGATTATTTTGGCTTTACTTTATAGATATTTCTTTACTTTCTAGATAGTTTCTCTATTAGCTTCCATAAATTCCTTAAATCCCACTGTGAGTGTTAAAATAGTTAATGGGATTTTGTTTTTAGTGTTGAAAGTTACTTAAAGACAAAGCAGGGTGTACATTTGGGTTTTCAGTGTCAAACTACCAGTAAGGATATGTGGAGCTGTCATTGCTCTGTTGCAAGTATTTTCAGAATGTGAGTTTTAAGAAACCATGGGTTTGTGTTTTATTAGTAGGGTGGGGAACGTTTTGTTTGATTTTGTTTTTTGTTATTTTGGGGTTTTTTTGTGTATGTGTGTGTGTTTCTGTTGTAAATGTTATTTAAGTGAACTCAAAATGTTGTTGTAAAACAATGCGTGGTCCAAAAACTTGTCTGAGGTTTGTTACTCTGAAGGACTCAAAGTGTTTCCAAAGAGCTGTTTAGGAAAGCAAATAGATGTACAGTGGGAAAAACTTAGCATACAATTCCAGAATGCATGTTTTGTGATCCTAGATAATGTGTTTTGAGAATATATTTTCATAAATACTTTTGTAAATATGTTACTCAAGTTACCTAAATGATGACATTTGCTTTATTTGTTTTTGCATGCACAGAAAATGTCTAAGCAAACAGATTCAGCAGCAGAAGTGTTGTTGGAAAAGAAAGGAGGTGCAGGAATAATAACTCTGAATAGACCCAAGGCTCTTAATGCACTCAATCTGCCTATGATCCAAAAAATTTATCCTCAAATAAAGGTTAGTAGCTCCACTTCTACCCATCCACTGTACATATTTTGTGTGAGTACAGTGAGCTCAGATTTATAGCATGGGAAAAACCAGGCAGTGTCAAGCAAGTGAAAAAGAGGAGACACATCAAAGAATGAGCTATCAGAATTAAATTTAGCATCTCCAAAGGTAAATGCACATCCATGTTAATAGCAGGACTGAATTAAGAGCAGTGCTCAGCATTTGTGTGTTCCTTTTGACCCACCTGGTCAGTTGGCAGAAATTTCAGCCCATACAGTGGTGTTGCCTCTTGATGGAGTGCATGTTTTGTGGGGAGGCTGCATGGCTGAAAATAAAAGATACCAGCCACTAGGGAGCAGGGGGCTGTCAGTGTCATTTCTTAAATGAGAACTCATGGATTTACAGGCACTGTTTCTACAAGCTAGTGAAGTACCATGAGATTTTAAGCATGAAAATGGTCTCTTTTAATTTAATGATACTATTTATTATATGCACAGAGTCAAATTCATTACATACCAATATTTGTTGGATAATTGTCTAATGCCTTTTGATTTTTGAAGCACAGCCTGAGAAGGTGTCCTAGTTTTTGATTTCTGTCAGGCCCTGTTTTGTGGGGTGCTGCCTTTCCCCAGAAGCTGAGAGCTGTGCACAGGTGTTTTTCTGAAATAGGAAAGGCAGCTCTGCTGATCTCTGCTCTCATGGTTGAATAGGAT
The DNA here is from genome assembly GCA_013400575.1 of Peucedramus taeniatus. Classification (NCBI taxonomy): domain Eukaryota; kingdom Metazoa; phylum Chordata; class Aves; order Passeriformes; family Fringillidae; genus Peucedramus; species Peucedramus taeniatus. The sequence continues at coordinate 291,930 of WBNO01000084.1, forward strand.
ACTGAAGTGGCAGAAAGACATTTAGATCTCAAACTTCAGTTTAAGACAGTCTATTTTAAGGTATGGTTTAATTTTCTTTTTGAAAAGGTGAAGTAAGAATTATAGACACTATACAGAGCAAGCCTTATTTGCACAGATTTTAGTCTTATGTGGAAATATTTACTTCTTTTCAGACGTGGGAGCAAGATCCTGAAACTTTTCTAATAATTATAAAGGGAACTGGAGGAAAAGCTTTTTGTGCTGGGGGTGACATCCGAGGTAAGGACTATCCTCACTTAAACATTTGAGGTCTTTCCCAGTCACTACTTTGTGTTGATTTTCTTTGTTTACTGTGACTTGGGTAAACAAAAATCTTGCTGCACAAGAGTAAGAGATCAGTTGTGGTGACTCTTACGCCGCCTTGATGTGCAGATGTTTTTTAAGGATTTTTCAGGTGACAACCGTCAGCACAGTGTATAAAATAGTTACAATTACATTTTTATGAATAACTGGTAAAAGCAGCCAGTCATTCCAGGGAGGAGAGGGTTCTTGTCTCTGCATTTCTCTTCCCAGATTTTCATTACTGACACCTTCTTTCCAAGAAATTTGAAGGGCCCTAACAGGTAGCTCTGATAGTATTGGATAATTTGTGTCTAATGTTTTAGATGGCTAGATACAGATCTGACAAGGGTGATCAATGTATCTGTGATTATTTTTTAGCTATGAACTGCAGGAAATCTCCAAAGTGTCACAATTAGCAGTTGTTGTAAACTGTGGGTAAGCAAGCAGCACAGGTTATTGTTATAACAATATAAAACAATACATTTTTATGTTATGCTCCAAGTGGCTTCTCATTTTTAGTATTTAGAGTCTTCAGTACAGTCAGTTTTAAGTGACTGTCTAAATGTTGGTATGAAAAATATCAAAAATGAGTACTAGACATTAGGAAGGGTTAGAAAATGGACCATACTCTCCCAAGTATGTGACAAAGTGTTCAGCAAAATACAGTTAAATCAAATTTGAGACTTATGTTCATATTTAAATTTGAGCAAATTTTCTCAAATATAATAAAGCAGGGTTAAGTAGGTCTCTGTTTGCTGTAGGAAAAGACCCAACTTATGAGGCATTATTTTCTTTTACTTGTATTTTCTATTAAACTTACAGTTATCTTTGGAATTTTTATTTCTCTTAAGCCATCACAGAAGCGGGAAAAGTTGGAGATAAACTGATACAAGATTTCTTCATGGGAGAATATAGACTGAACAATGCCATTGGTATGTTAACAGCAATTTCTGAAACAGTACAATTTTCATAACACTGGCTTTAAATGTAAATTTATCTCTTTGATAATCTGTTAAAGACTGTGGTAACATTGGAGGAGTAGTAACTGTTTTTAAACCAAGTTCAATACCAGTAATATAACATATCCCATTTTTATACCTTGCATGCAGAATGTGTTTCTTTTGTTTAAGTTATTGTGACAGCTATACTTTATCCCATTGTTCTGGTTAGTTCTATTTCCTCTGTGGAAGAATTAGTTTTGGCTGCAGACACTGCAGTTGTGCCCTAAGTATCATTGATCTGCTTCAAAGAAGACCTGAGGTAAAAATGGATGTGTGGAAAATCATTAATATTCAGTCAGAAAGCAGAAGATTAAATTATATGAAGGCTTTCCATATAAATAGACTGCATGAAAGACTAGGGCTGCTGCATAACTCAGGAGTGAGCTGCCTTAGTTTATTGCAAAGACACTGGGTGAAATTTACTGGAGTAAAGCATATTAAAAAAGAATATTAATTCTTTAATATAAAAGCCAAGAGTTGCAGGTTTTGATGAGAAGAAACTACGGCAAAGATATTTTAATTGAATACAGTCTGAGTTTTAAAGTATGGTATCCAGTGTCAATCACTACAGGAGGAGAGGTGGTGTTGCTTGCATTGACAGAAGAGTACAGATATTAGAGTAATTCCTGAAAAGTTGTTTTTACTTTGTTTGACAGAGTTTCAGGACTGAGCATGCTTGTCATGTACCTTTCTTTCCTTCACCAATACAAGGCAAAAAAAATAGTTTAAGGTTTCCAATAGTTGGGAAAAAATTGTGTTACCTTGCCAGTTGAACTTGATGATGATTCTGTTGCAATGGTACATAATTTAAAAGTCTGTTTTCTTTTTAATTTTTTTTTTAAAAATTATTAGGTGTTCAATATCTCTAATGCATGTAATTACAAAACCTGCATTTTTGCTAGCTTTAGTATGACTGTATTCCTTTAAGCCTGAAATTTCTGCTAAAATATTTATTTACATCTTACATTTTACAACTTAAAAATACAGCAGGGAGCTGCTTTCACAGCATTGCAATGGGAAAGGCTTGCTGCTATAGAAATTTGGTTCAGGGGGTAGCATCCACAGCCCATGTATTACCTTGTATGTTCATGTAAGAATGACGTTCAAAATACAATTCTCTTAACATTTTCTAACTACTAATTTGAAGGACTGAACTGCCTTTTAAAATAGTTTTTTTAAAAACAAGTCTCTATATAGTTGTTACAGAAAAACTCGCAGCATGGTTGCAGGGGATACCTGCATCAGCAATCTCTTTGGACTGTAAGTCTGACCTGAAAACACTGAATACAAGGCAGCTATTTCATTCACAGTGAAGTTCTGAGTCTTTCCATGAATGGTAATTGAAAGCATTGGGGCTTTAGTTTTATGCCTTCTAAAGGCCCCAAGAGATGAAGTTGGTAATTCAGGACATTGTCATCTGAACCTGCCTGCACCACGTTCAGGGCTGTATGCAAGAGCTGCCATGACACAACATGCCTGCATTGCAGAATTTTTAATCACATTGTGGCTGGAACCCGCCCAGACTTCTGGCTTTGTAATAAACCACTGAAGGGCTGGATCACACTCCATGCTCTTCATCCAGACTGTGAGAGGGGGTGAAAGGGCATCTGCTGTGTCCCAACATCAGACAAAGGTACTTACACTGGCCAAGCTGTCAGGTACTCACGTAACAAACAATGCTTGATAGTTGTATAATGTTCTCTTACAACACTCACAATCCAGTAAATCAGAAACTGGTATTTCTTTTCATTTCTTAAGAATTACATGAGAATTACCTTCATTGTAAGATGATAATATGATTACTGCCTAAATTCCCATTTATTTTCTGCTGCTCTTGCTGAAGTAAGATGTAGGGAAACCTGTCATGTGGCAGCTAATCACAGGTCCACTCTTGAAAAAGATGGATGATTGTTTCCTTGACATTTTTTACAGGCACCTGCAAGAAGCCATATGTGGCACTTATTGATGGCATTACAATGGGAGGGGTAAGTTAAGGACCTTACCTGATACCTGATAGATTGTTTTAAAGTCATGTCATGTTGTGTCTGTGAGTTGAATGAAGCACACACAAAGCATTGATTGAAGAACAAGCGTCATAATCTGAACCTTTGTCTCTTGCTTGCCTGGGTGCACTGATGCCCTTGTAGGGCCTCTGCTGTTCCTTGACAGCCAATACAAGTGCTCTCTCTAGGAAAAGAGCAGAATCCCCTCACTGCTGGAGATAGCCCTCACAAAGGTTCCCAGAATACCGAGGGGGAGTTTATATATCATACAAAATCTGAGACTAGTTCTCCATTCTAAGTGTATTAAAAACAGAATTACATAAAAATATATTTAAAGAGCAACTCTTTGAAAAATTGGGAAAATTCTGAGCTACACCTTAACCGACATTCACGAGTTCTTTATTTTTCCAACAAATTATCTGGAAACACGTCTACTTTCTCACTTCTGTAGTACTTTTAAAGCATCATTTGTGGGATACTAATTCCACACACATCTCACCCAGGGCTGCACCTTATTACTAAAGCAACATAGAGAAGACTCTATCATATTGCTAGTTATACTCAGTGTTAATAATTTTTTCAGCAATTGTTGTCTGTGAACACCATAAGTAGATAGTTAATAGGGCAATGCCATGCTTTTTTTACATGCTAAAATTCTGTTTTAGTGAGTTTCACATCTGTAGGATAATTTGTACCATATCAGAGAGTGGATTAAAATAATCTTCAGTTATTTTGAACAATGAATTTAACTATGAAGCCTGTCTGCCGTGCCCCGGCTTAGGTTTGTATTGTTTTCTGGCATGTCCCTATGATACGGATGTAGAGTCTATTTAAATAAAGTTTGTCCAAGACAGATGTGAGAAGTGGAACACTACATGATCCATGACCTGTCATGACTCTTTCCTTTTCATCCTTTCCTTACACATTTCATTTGTCTGTTTTGGTCTTCTCAGCTTTTGATCTAAACACGCAGTAGCTCTCTTGCCCTTTGCTACCAAGCCCCAAAGATCTCGGCTAGAGAGCCATTCCCCCCAGCCTAGCATACATACATTGTTTCCAGCATAAAAGGGACTTTTTCTGTAGCTCTTCTTGCAGAGAAAGTGCTTTATTGACCATAGGAGTCCTGAAGGTTCATAGATAAGAGATAGGGAGTCCATTTATTTTATGGACTTTTGAATAATAGGATGGAAAGCTATGAATGAACAAAACTGCCCAGCAGCCAATATCTTTTTAAAGGTCCTGCAGATGGCTTGTTATGACTGTGGCCTGAGCAGGAATAGAATTTTGTCCTTTGAAAGGAAAGTGTATTTTTGGACTGAAAAGAACATAATGGAGTCAGATGATCCTGCATTACTAAGATTCTTTATGAATTCTCTTTCCTCTGAAGAGCTTTTAAAAGATAGCAATTAGCCTGAAACTTTATTTTGGGTAATCAAATTTTAGTGCAGGCTACCCAAATTTCAGTGGGACTGTGATACAGTTTAACTGCCATTAGGGTTTGAATGAGAACTTACCTTGCTTATCATATCCTAGAAGTAGCATCTTGTGGGTAGGGGGTTAGATTTTGACTCAGAAAGTATGCAGCCTAATTTAGGGGAACTAAGTAAAAAATCACAGAAGTGTGTTAGAAACTCAGTTACTATGTGCTTGAATAGTAAAAGTTGCTGCTTGTGCACAGATGCCATAGATCTGTGATAGTAAAACCTGGAATTTTATCCAAAAAATGAGCTGGTTCTATTTCATTATTGGCTAGAGGCTGGCAGGTGGCTTTGGGAGCTTCATTAGCCAACAGATGGGGCTGTGGAGCTTGTTCTCAGCACCTTCTTGTCTGTTCTCCTGTAGTTCATCAAAAATTGATATTCAGTATAAATGTATCTTTTCATCTTTTTGTACTCATTTGCAGCAGTAAGCTCAAATTTGTAAGACAGATTTGTTAGAAGCAAAGGTGACTGCAGTCTACTGAAAAATAGTGAAAATACCACATTTACTACTGAAGGACGTGCACTGTTGAAAGGAACGCTGGGCACATGTTCCTGAAAATAACTTCAGATTTAGCTGATTTCTCTCTGTAATTTTTTTTTCCTTGAAATTAAGTACCTGAATAGTTGACAAGAAATTCAGAAGTTAGGGGCTTTAAAAAATATTATTGTCTGCAAATGATGCCCTAAGTTTGGTCTTCTTGATTTTAGAAAAGTCACAGTCTTGTCTTAAGTTCTTTGGAGATGAATATAGCTGATTTATAAGATCAGGCCAAAGGTATGGTTTTAAAAAAGGCTTTGGCACAAAATAAGTTACTGCGTCAGATACTCTCTCTAAAAGACGGAAAAATTCATAAAATTGTTTTTGAGACCTGTTTCAGGGCCAAATAAAACACACTAGACAGACTGAGTGATGGCTTTTCAGTCAATGATTTGGCTTGGAATTCAAGGAGACTATTTGACAGAGAAAAAAAGAATAGCTAGGCATAGACTTTGGAAGTTGGTGAAAATGGTCAAGGTCACTAGACTAACTTAAAAACAGTTAAAAAATCTGTAAAAAAATTTAAGTAGCTTTGCAAAATGAGAAATACATTTTCAGGAGCAAAGGCCATTACTTCTAGTTTATCAAAGAATCTGTAACAGCATAATGAAGAACCCTTTTTTGTAGTATCATATTCTAGAGCATGCAGGATTTAGGAACTTCCTGAGCCAGGCTCTATTTCAGAACCACAGTGCTAAATAACCATCAGTGGTCACACTCACCTCTCTGCACATCTCATACTTTTTCACAATAAGTAGGCTTGGTGTGCAGAAAGGCCTCTGGTAATCAGTTTCAGTTGGCTGTTGTGCTTTGTGTAAAGCAACTTGTTGCTCTCTCAGGCCTATTGTCAAATGCTTATTTTTTTACTGATGAGTAATGAGAGTGTTGCTCAAACATAGGAATTCTTTGCCTTAGAAAATTTTCTACAGGATTTAATCCTTTAGTCTGGCATCTTATGCAACATATTTGCTAAGTTTGTTTTAGCCTTGCTTGGAAAATGTAGGCTTTTAGCTTTAGGATGAGGAAACATCTTCCTGTGGGTTGAGTAGGTTTTAACTTTAACTTACTTTTTAGCAACAATTTCAGTGCAGAAATAAGTTTGGTAGAATTGCTAACTCTCCTAAATCCTTTGCAAAGCACTGTCCTTTGAGTTATTCCGAGCATCTTATTTTCCAATTGTCACATTTAGGAAGATTAGTGGGAAGGTTTTTTTTTAATAGTGTTTGCAGTCTGACCAGATTTCCATCTCTGACTCCCTTAGATTGTGGGGCCCAGTTTGTGAGAGCAATAGCAATACACAGGACTGATGGCTCTAATCTTTGTGGTGTAATCAACATATGCCAGTCTTAGTCACAGCTCCCTGTGGACATTTTGAGATACTTGCACTCCTTGCTCCTAGTCCTCTCTCTTTAATAGGGATAAGGATAGCTATTCAGCCTTTCTTATAGATTAAGTCTTTTAGTCTTCTTGCAATCCTCTGGAATCTCTCCCATTTGTGTACTTTACGGTTTATTGCCAGAGACCAGACAATATTTTAGCTGGAGGATTCATCAGCACCAAGTAGAGCAGAATAATTATCCTCCCTATATTACAGAGATATTCTGTCACAAATAATCCATGTAAATAGCAGTTTTGAAAGCATCCAGTCCTAGGAGGCCACCACTTCTACTTATTCCCAAAACTATTACTGTCACCTCTTTCCTCCTTGCCTAACATAAACTTCCGTCAGAGTATATTTCTTTATAGCTTACCAATTTTAAATCTTCCTCCTTGAACTGAACTCATTTGTCAAGAGTCAGCAGAGCCACCCTTTTCTTCAAAGACTACAAGGAAAAAGAAAGTACTCCTTTTCTCTGAATTTCAAGAAACCCAAGTGCCTTATGAGGTGGCCCTGGGCTGATGAGGCTGCCCAGCTGTAGTGAATCTAGGCTGAGTGTTCCCCCCTTACCCTTTGGCTGCCTGCTGCTGCAGACTCTGCTGTAGTGTGATACCTTCAGTAGCTCTTTTCACAGCAGCACTGCCTTATTTGTACTAATTGCATGGTTGCTGTAAACCCCTGAAATGCATCTAGGCATTTATTCCATGGGAAGCATACTTGCCATCTCTATTTGATTATGCCTTCCTAAGTGTAGTTATTTTCATTTTGTTAGTTTCTCCAAAGCGAGATGGCTTTGAATCTTGCCCTTCAAAATGTTTGCCTTCCCCAAAAGTAAACTGTGAATTATAGAAATCCCTGTTACTTCATCATCCAAGTAGATAATGAAGCTGTCAAATGAAGTTTCATTGATGATTGGCTCTGCATGACCTCAGCTGGGGTACCCTCTCAGTTTTATTGCAAACTGCTGCTAACTCTTAGTATTGTTTCAGAGGGTGGTGCCCTCCATTTCCCAGTGATTACATCTAGGCTGTGCTTCCCTTGCTTGTTTGTGAAAGGAAACAATGCTGTGGGGATGAGGAGACATCACAAACATTGCAGTTTAAACTATGAAGCTTTCTCAGAATGCTGCTTAATGAGTGATGCCATTTTAATCAAAGGGTAATGCAGGTGTTTCAGAGAAACACATGCAGCCAAGTTCCTGAACCCACTCCATGGTTTGGAAATATTCATTCTATTGTGCTTCTACCTGTGCATCTTCTCTTCTGGAATACAGAATTACTGCATCCATGTTGCAGTAGAAGAGTAAACTCAGTACCTAATATTTAGCTCTAGTTCTTTTTCACATTAGTGCCATTTCGTTTTTAGCAAAACATTCCAGATGCTGACATTGCTAGAGGAATTTGCCTTTCTTGTAAATCAAATCTCAGGACCTGACAGCATATCTACCAGTAGTTACAAACATCTACATTTACACTTTAGTAGGATTTGGTCAACAACTCTTACTAGATTAATATTTGTTCTCAAGTAAATTGGTAGTAATGTCATAAGCAGCTTGTATGTTATCCATTTTAGTCAATAGAATTTTAGTACACAAAGGAGCTGGAGTTGACCAAAAGCTGTCCTTTTCCTGTCCCATTTTTATCCAGATTGGGCAGCTGTAATTCTTCAGGAATGTTCCTTTCACTACCAACTTATATCTATTCATATAAGCTGTGTGCATGTAACTTCTACTCAGAGGTGTAGATAGCAGCATTTGGGGCTAACAATCAAAAACTAGGAAAGAGGATTAAACATATCTACAAAATCTCACTTTTTTGCCCATGTGTGATACAATTTTTAATTACAGGAATGTGCGTTTTCAAGTAGATATTGCCCACAGAACAAAGCTATTCATTTGTAGTTTAATTTGGGGTGCAAATTTTATTGCACATCATGGACATTCATATCCTGCTTAATAGTTATCTATATATATATATACACATGTGTATACATATGGGGCTTGGGGTGACTAGCTGCACCATATGAAAGCTCATGAAATATTATGATTTTACATAGTACTTCTCTACAGTAATGGATATTCTTACCCCTTTAGGCCTTTTTAAAGCTAGGAAACTGGAACCTAGAAATATCAGTACTTCTTGGGACTTCTCCTGATTCTTATTATTTTTCTTTCTTTTTGTAAGTATGTCATGCCTCTTGTCAGCCATCACGCTCTGGAAGAACATCTTTGGTTTTGTTTTAATTTGCACTCTAAAATCTGCCCTGAAGTAAAAGTAATTGTCATACTAAACCTAGATAAGCTGCTTTCCAATTCCCTCCCTGTCTGTCCTCCTCTCCCCCTCCCTCCTGCCTGTGTACCACAGAGAAGCTTGTGGCCTGTTTTGTTGCCAGTGCTTCAAAGCTGAAGGCAGCTTTTACTGTGAAACAGAATACAGATTTTGCAAATACAAACAAATAGTTTTGGGATTGACTTGTGCACCACTTACCTCCTGAAATATGGGGTGTTGAAAACAATGCTGAGACAATCCTAAGAAAGGGTTCACTCCTTGCTGCTGTTCCAGTCTCTTTGCCATCTGGCCACGCTGCTCTGCCTGCTTGGCTCTGGTGTATGATCCAGGGATAAATGGTGCTCTTCATTTTGTGGCTAATCGGACTAGAATGTCAGCAGCTCTTGACATTGACAGAAAGAACCACTGAATGCTCAATCATTTGCACATGATGTTATTCCCCAAAGGGCTTATAAAGCACTGTCTTGAATACAAGTATTTTAAATTACAGCTCAGTACTGGTACAGTAAGTAAAACTCCTTTTCTCTCCCTCTCCTTACTCTACAATGACTGAGATTTTTGCTGGCTTCTGCACAGATTTGTTTTTTCCATTTAACACCACACTCTTGCATGCTCAAAGTCTCTGTATTTTTCTCTAATTCTAGGCCTTCGTGTACCTACCTACCTAACTAGCCTCATACTGAGTTATTATTTCTCTCCCCTTCCCTTTATTATAAGTCAAGGAGTAAACGTTCTAAAGGGAATTATCTTTGCCTGCTTCTCCATCCTTTCATATATCTGCTCATTTTCCTCAATTCCTGAAGAATTTGAGTGCTCATTTTCTCCTTGAGTTGCAAGACTTTAAAGCAGTCTTACACTTTCCAAGCACTTTTTGCAGCTAAATGGAACATCATTACAAAAATCCTCTGGATTCACTCCTGTTATCCCAAATAACTGTGCTACCATTTAAATAAAGTTCTGATGCATGTTCCTGTCTTTAAGAACAAGAAGTGTTTCTTCAATTTTAAGATAATACCTAGAAGCTCAGTTATGCACTGATGCACTGATGCAAGGTGCTGCTGGAGGTTCCCTCCCACTTGCCTGCCCTCCCTACAGACAGCAAGATTTGATGAGCTGGACACAGGGATTTCTTGCAGTAGCTACATTTTTAAGTGATACAGAAGGACAAGGGGAGAGCCTCTTCCAGAATTGTAGAAACAATAAAAAAGCTGCATTTGCTATCTTTTTTTCTGAATTCACATGGCCAGTTATGTATAAATAAACAAAACTGGGAAAAAAAGAATACTTTCAAATGTAAAACTAGAAAAAGTTGCACTTGTTGCTAATTAAGAGCTATAGGCTTTTCAGATCCAGGTCTTCTTACATCTTCTCTTTTCTTTCTGTTGTAGCACAGGTCTTGTGTCCCTTAAAAGTTGTGCAGGTTATGATAGCTACCCTAGTAAAAATTGTTTGTTATCACTGACAACCAGGGCTTTAAAAAATGTCAATCTAAATCTGGTTAATAAAGGACACTCACTGTAGCACCATTGGTGCATAGAATGGCCTGTGTGTCTTTTTCCCTAAGTTTCCTTATAAGAAGAACCTGACCTAAATGATTACTATTCATGTAGTTGGATCAATTTGTTTAAATACTTAGGGGTCAGAAGAACAAGTCTGACACATCAGATATTACTACAGATAATCTGTCTCCAGTCAGCTCCTTGTGCTTCTATGTGTCTGTAGCAATTTGGACTGAGACTCTCTAATACATAATCAGTACATGGAAATAAATATTTTATATTTAAATTACATAACATCAATATTTTATGTTTTAAATACCACACTGAATTATTGAAATGTTCACAATACCCACTGTTTTTAATGATATTTTTAAAATACTTGTATAGAGTTGATTTATATGCCAGCAGCCAAAGAAGGTGGTATTCTGTGTCCAGATTGATCTGTCACACTGCATTGCTCTGGCTCACTATGTCATCTTGTCTGTTAGTATCTACAGATGAAAATGGATTATACTCTTTGGGGTGGGCCATAACATTAATGATGAACAAAGATTAATTTTGATTCTGTTTAAGATTCATTGTGTCTGGATGCAGGGGGTAATGCGCTTACATCCATGATTTTTGATCCACCATAGCTATAAGCTCCTGCTGCTTCCTGAATCAATTCCACTCACTTGCTTTGCCTTTGAAAACATTTTTGCTGCACCTTGTTTATCTTTGCACATTTGTATGCAGACATACTTGCCCTTTGTTGTGTTATGCTCAGTTACGCTCCATTGATTGGTTCTAGCTCTACCAGAAGCTATTCTCATGCAGTTAAAAATGTAACAAGTGTAGTCACTTAATGGGAGCTGTTACAAAAGGACTTGAACTGCAGTCAATATTGGTATTATCATAACACTGCTTACTCAAACAGCTAAAATTATTTATCAGCCTGGTGAAGGTGACACAAGAAACATCCCTGAATACCTTTTCTATTTATGTTTCTTTTATTGTGTTGCCTAAGCATCCCTAGGCAGTAATTCCTTTACAGTGTGAGATAGATTTTTTAGTAAATAGCCAAGTGTGTGGTTTTGCTGTCACACAGGTCTGCTTTTCTGTATGAGAGCAGGAAGGGAGTATTTATTTTCCTCTGTAGTTCTCTATTGTGGTGGCCCTCAATTTCTCAATAACTTCCCTAAATTCTCTGATTTACTAAATGTGGGTTTTTCTCAATTTAAGATAATACAGCCTTCAGGACACAAACGATTCACAGAAGTTGTATTTCAATTCTGCATCTGTTGGTCACCTTGTTTTTCATTAGAAAAATACTTGTAATAAAGTTCTGTATCCATCATGAGAAAAAAAATGGAAATCAGTAATGAAGTTTCTATACTCAGTCACATGATGACTTTTGAAATACAGTGTTGAGTGGGCAGTCTTGTATGGGAAATAAAATTCAGATACTCTGCATTCTATTTTTTAAGCCTGTTGATGAATTCAGACTGAACTGCCTATAAAATTATGTGCCTCCCTGAGATATGCTGAGACTAACACAGCCCCATGCTATGAAGAAAATAAATTCAATCTCAGCCAAAACCAGCCCCAGCAGTTTAAATTGCTTGCTTGTTAATTTCTTTATTCACCTTAACTTCTAGTCTCATTCTGTGAGTACCCTTTACAAAATTCAGCTGTCAGTGGAAAAAGAAGTTTCCAGCAGTAAAAACCTGATGGACCATGGGAGTATATTACCTTGGAGAAGTCTGAAGGAAGACATCAGCTTTAGTATATAAGATCATGAAAAGCAGAACTCTGACAGTGCAGAATAAAATGTATTTTAATAAAGATATTATAGTGTTAAGACTTGTATATGTTAATGCTGGAAATACCCGATGAAGTGAACACAAAAGATTTTTTAATGGTGTGAAGGGCCTCCTAGGGGGGACTCTAGCTATGTAGGAGCTCAGCTAAATGAAAAAAAAATAAAATAGAAAATCCAGAAATGAAAGAGGAATGCATTTAGACTTCTGACTGGTTTGTTCTTTCCACAGGATGTATTAAACGAATGTGTATCTGTCCTCTGTGTTAGATCTAGAAGGTTAAACATGCAATAGTATGTTAGCCACTTGGGAAGTTACAAACAAACAAAAAAAACATATGAACACCAGTAAAGAAGTTACTGGGATTTCTACCATTAACTAATTTTTCTCTCCAAATTTTATCTTAATATTGGATTATTTCGAAATGATCTTCAAAGAAGCAAGAACATATTTGCACCTCTTTCTTTATAATGAATAAAAAGAAAACATATTTTTAGTCTTTTGAGTAGACATCTGAAATAAGGCTGCTATCTATAGTACAAAACTTGAAGGCTATCTAGAAACAAATCCAATTATGGCTTAAGCACTTGAGAAAGTGAAATCTGATTTAATTACTTCTTTCAAAAGAAAATTACATCTTTCAACTTTCTATTATTAGAACCTGACATTTATTTTTATCACACTAAAAAAAAGAACAAGCTTGGAAGAGAAGCTCCCTTCATGGAATTCACACTCGAATCTTTAGTACTTAATGCTCAAGCCAGAAATTTGAACCCTTAAACAAAACTCTGATTGTCTAGCAAACAAGCCAGAAAAAATGCTTTGAGATAGATGGTATTTGTATTTTTAGATATGGAATTAGAAAATACTAATTTAAGCATTAGAAAGACCAAAATGGGCATGATTGCAATTTCATTATCTTTAGGAAAAGGTCATTGTTATTGCTGAACATGCATAAAAATAACAGCAGGCTTTACTTAATGCAATGGAAATATGCTATTATGACATTAAAGAAGTAGGAAGTGATGAAGTCACATTTCCATTTCATTTAAGAGTTGTGGAGCTGTTTTAGGAGTAAACACAGCTTTGCATTTTCAGGACAACTAAACACAGGCCCATTGCTCTTGCTTCTGCTCAGATGAGATCTGACCAGTGCTCAGAGAAAGGGCTAAAGGACAGATAAGGGATGAGACATAAGGTTTTACCCTGTGCAAATAAGATTCAGATGTTTGCTCTTATCCCATTTGCCTCCTTGGAACAGCAGTGCTTCATGTGAATGTATTTGGCTTAGTTCCTGAATATGAAATTGAGTTTGATAACCACTCACCCTATGAGTGCATTTCTCAGGAAATTAAACTGGAATCTTAAAAACTTCATACATATATTAAAACCCGAGAGTGGCAGATAGTCATTACACAGAAGAAACTTGAAAATATTCTCAGATTTAGTTGTGTATCACCCTAATGGAATAAATTAATTTCTTATTGGGCAGAATTGCAAGAGAGGCCAGGAAAGGGTGAGAGGAAATTTAATTTATGTTAAATTGAGATAACTTTAAAAAATTTTGACATAAAACCCAGTCAAAGATCTCTGTAGATAAGCAAGAGGAAAATAAGTTCTACTCTCACCTTAAAAACCTGTCAAATACATACTACTTGTCCAAGGGAGTATCACCCAATTAATCCCACTGTTTTTGATTGGAAGTATTATATACTGTGAAGATATTTGTGAAGACTAATAGCCTTACTTGGGTAAAGTGCCCTTTTTCTAGTATTTGAACAATTAAAAATGCTATTTAAAATCTATTATATCCTCATCAGACACTGGTATCTTAGTTTTAATATAAAACATAGATGTCTGGAAGGTCTGAGCAAAGGGAAAATTAACAGTGAGGAAGGGAAGTAAACTGAAATGGTAGAAAGGATGAAAGAGAGAATATTTGTGTGAAATAACTACTTGTGAATTATTCATCAGAGAGTCTTCTCTCCAGATAGGACCAAACACACATTTCTATTGAAAGTATAATGTAGGTAACCCTTGAGAAATGAGACCTCAATATGTATGTTGTAGTTGTGCCCTAAATTCTAAATATTCTTGAATTACATAAAATATTTTTGTTTTCTATGTTTGCCTCTTGAAAATTTATCTAAATTAAATTTATTTTGTGCAAAGTGATTTTTTTTTAATTGGGATTAGCTGCTGCTTACTACCTAAATCAGAAAATATGGCATAGACAACACCAGAAACTCTTTTGCTTTTGAGGGGAGGGTTTCATCATGCTAGAGAAGAGTGTTAGGTACTTAGAAATGTGAATACTATTACTGACTTGGTGAACACAAGTGCCCAGGATAGAAAATTAGTTTCTAACTATGTATTTTGAATTTGAATCAATAATGCTGAAGGCTTTTTCTGCTTGAAGTACTTCTGTGTTTATAATGTAGGTAATTATCACATCAGAAGAATAGTTAATTCTTTTGAAAGTATTAGGCTGACAACTTTGTGAAATTTATGCATTTTACAAAAGTACTGCTTTTTTTTTGTGATGATTTGAAGTATGTGTAAAAATTATAGATGGAGTAACATTAGCAAAAGGATGTCAACTCCCTTAGTAGTCCATTGGAGATAACAGTCACTCATGTTTTTTTGAATTTATTCGCTATATGACTCACCCATCTTTCAAAGCATAGAAAAAGCTATTTCAGCCAAATGATGAAGATAATATGATGTTTTATTAGTGTTTGAACCATAAAAGGCCTTTGAATATTTTGTTGAGCTGCACATAGTAAATCTGATATTTTTTAAATTGTAAAGCAAAGCAAGAGGTATGTTACATAGGATTGTGGTCATGATTATTTTTACCAGTAATTTTATAACTGTGTCCTTTGCCTGTATAGGGAGTTGGTGTCTCAGTCCATGGACATTTCCGAGTTGCTACAGAAAAGACTGTTTTTGCCATGCCAGAAACAGCAATAGGTAAGTGTTTTAAGAAATTATCAAATATTAATGTGTTTAGGGTTTCACTGTTTGTGTAATCAGGGTGAAATGTCTTTGACTGAATGGCAGGGAAAGAATTTTAAAAGGGAATCGGAGACAACCATGTATGGAAAGTATTTTCTGTTAAATTATCAGAAACTTATCTCTGTTCTTGGGAGTTGGTCATTGAGACTCTTAACTGTGTAGACTGACACAAAGGCTGTCAGGATAAAACTATTCTTAGAAAGAACTGTCTTGCTACAGATGGGAGCAGATAAAGTCTGAAGCTCCCAGTGCAGGTGCACCAGCTTTACCTTGGGAACTTGGTATGAGTCAAACCGGGTGTACCACAAGCTGCTCTGCAATGTTAATGAGACAGATTTTGGAATTCCAGCTTTTCTTGTAGATTATTAATGTAGACCCATTACAACTGTGCACAGATTGCACCTAAGCAAGATCACCGTGTCTTTAGTGTCACCTTTTTTTGTTTTAAACAGCAACATGTACCTTGTGTTTTCCAGTGTTTGATCCTGCAGTTTCTTTGTTAATTCTGAGAGGTACAAAAAAAAAAATGTATCCCAGAGCTACATAAAGATACAGATACGGCTCAAGAAAAATGAGTCAGATTAAAGAGAACTCTCCTGATGCAACTGTCAAGCACAATAAAGCATAATAAACCACCCAAACAGAAGCAAGCTCATTACCATTTTAATTCCAGAGAGAAATATTAGAGCAATTCCTGCTAGCTGATAAATGTAAGGTCATTTTACTGAACAAGTGAAGTTGGGATGAAAAAACCAAAAACTATTTCAGCTGTCCAAGAATTTTTTTTTTTTTCTGAAGAAAAGCTTAGTAAACTAAACTTAAGCTTTAATACAACATGAATTTTCTAAGCTCTGAAGTTGATAATCAGTTGTTGTTGATCAGTTTAGGATCACTTAGAAGCAAAACCACTGAAATCTGTTCAGATTTAAAGGCTTAGCTGTTTTGATCTCTGTGGGGTGTGTTTCAAATGTCTAGCTCTGTAGATACTGTATTAATTGTTTTTTTCATGTGCTCTCCTATTTCAGTAGGCACACCACCTTTGCTGTGGAATGAAAACAAAGCATTCATTCAGCTGCTCTGTTTTCACACAATTACTCTGCATTTGTACAGCACCATAAATAAAAGGATATAGATAAATATGCCACTTAGCAAATAGAAAGAAAAGGCTGTTCTAGACTTTAGGAGTTTGACATAGATAAGACAAAGCATTGGAAAGCAGCACAGAAGTAGGAAGGTGTGGAAAAACCACTGGTGGGGAGAACAAATGATGAAAGTATAAGGTATGGGCTTTGGGGTGATGTTACACTAATAATGGATACTTTCTTGCATATCCCTGCTAAGTTTTTAGCTTTTTAGAAGTCAATACTAATAAATGCCCAACCCTCTCTGCCAGACAAGGTAAGACTGTAGCAGCACTGCTTTTCTTCTGTTTGACAAATGCAGAGTTGCACCTTTAGGATTACAGCAGAGCATATTGCACCTGAGTCATAGCACAGACTGCAAGTCAGCAGTACAGGCATAGGCTCATGGCCTGGGCAGCCCAGCCCCAGAGAGCACAGCTCTTCTTTACTTCACTGGGAAATTGAGAAATGATTGCTAAGTGCTAACCAAAAAACCAAAAATCAGGTATGGAATAGATTAAGAGAACCCCAGCAGCAAAGAGAAACATACAGGAAGTGTTAACTGAGAGAAGAGCAGTATGTAAAACATGGACAAGAGGAGTAAAGTTATAAGAGAAAAAGGAAGACAGGAACATTGAAAGGATACAGTAGAAGCTATGGAAGACTGTGCAACCAAGTAAGTTTAAAGTAGATTAGGTAGACCTTCACTAATCCTGTTTGTAAATTCCTTACTTAAAGAAACCTTCATTCAATTTAGGTTTATTTGACTCTAAAGCTACTTAAGCTAATCAACTTCACAGTTTATTTAGAACTGATTTCCTGTGTATGGCCAGGTGGAAGGACACTGTGGATCCCAACAGAAAGATGTTTTTCCTCTGGTAATGTGCTGGAGCGTGGGGTAAGCAGCAGTCCAGCATCAGTACTATTTTAACTACAGCAAAAAGAAAAAATATTGTTGCTGTTCTGGTAGATGGAGAGAATAATGGAATAGCCTTTTTGCTTTGGAGGGCATTTTTAAGATAGGCTTTACTTTTAAATGAGGTTGGGTTTGGTTTTTTTATTGCAGTAGAAGGATATCCAAGGGGAGACAGATGAATAGAAACATAAAACTAAATAGAAGTCTTGGCATCACTGTTGTGATAGCTCAAGCTGAGAAGGTAAAATGTAGAACAGACTATTTGAGAATGTGAGTACAGATAAAAAAGAAGGTAAGTGATGAGTTGGAATTAATACAGCTTAGGGCTTTTAAAGGGTGTCAGCAAGGCATTCAGCATTTCAGAAGAGTTGTGTGTCTCAGTAGCCTGGGAGATGAGGAATAAATCCATTAATGACAGCACACACATCAGTGGGAATAGAATACTACAGCTGTAACTGATAGGAAGTGACTCCTAAACCCAACCTTTTGATGTATTAGAAGCAGCAGAACAAAAAGACGACCAAGAGGGAACCAGAGGAGAAGCTGAGTTAGATATTAAGATTATAAACAGGGAAACACTGAAGAGCAGCTGTCTGAAAGAAACCTCCCCTTATTCCATCCAATGGGGAGGACTGTTCAGGGACCACTAATTTCCCATGTCTCAAAATACTTGGAATAGCGTCTTTCTATAATACATACCATGACTCTTGTGAACAAAAGCAATTACTTCTGAGTGAAAAATTACAATCTTCTATCAGAACCCCATTTGAACTCCTTATGTACTTCTGAATTTTCCCAGTTAATATGTCTTCTTTGACAGTTGTCTTACAAGTTTCTTATTGCTCATTGGTATTTTTATTTGCTTTCATTTTCATTTGATTAATTCTCTGAAAGTGAAAATAAACCCCATCACACCTTTAATTTCTTTAGAAGACTTCAGTTTCATGAATGTACCATTGGCATGATTTCAAGGTAGTAACTGGACCCTGCTTCTGTGCATTCAGATATCTGAAACCAAGACTAAATACTGAAATCAATCTCAATACTGAAATCAATAGCTAAACTAAAGTTTTCTCAAGTTTAAGTAAGTTTAAAAATATGTCTAAATTTATTTTTCGGTGATCAATTTATATAACAGAAGGTAGATGCTTTCCAATATGACTTTTAAAAGTATGTAAAATTCTAGTCACAGCTTTAAATTCTTAAAAGAATTACCCTAATCTGTAGATTTTAAAAAGTATATAAGATAGTTACTAAAGTGGAGAGTTTAATATTATTTTTTAATTTTAGCTTAGTCACAATCCTGTCAAAGAGCCAAGTACTAAGTCAGCATCTTGTGCCTCTACCTTCAGGAAGACCGTGGCAATATTGTTGAGCTATTATTGACTTCTCAGCCCCCCAATTTGTTCCAGCTAAGCTGTCCAAGAGGCACTTGATCAGTGTTTAATATTTTTATCATAAAAAAAGACTTCATTGAAAAAGCAGCAGCCTGTTTGAGCTTGCACAAATTATTTCACAATTTTTTGGGTCACTTCCTTGCTGAGAACACACTTGATTTTTCAAGCACCTAAAATTGTCTCAAGTTGTTGGCAAATAGAATAAACATTTTTCTTTGGTATATGTTTGTAGAGTATGTGCCAGTGGAAAGGATGAAGTTTGGAAAGTGTTCAAGAGTTTGCTTTTAGGAAGGGTTTTGATGCCAGAAATGTCAAGCCAAGTCAAGGAGAAATTTGGGCAAGGTTGCTATTCTATGCAAGGAAGATGAAATTGAGACAAGAAAAAATTGCTGCTAGTGATGATTAGTACAAGATCTCCCTTCACTTTTGTTTTGTGTTGTTTGTTGCAGGCCTTTTCCCTGATGTAGGTGGAGGGTATTTCTTGCCAAGGCTCTCAGGAAAGATTGGCTATTACCTCGCACTGACAGGCTGCAGGCTGAAAGGAAGAGATGTGCTAAAAGTTGGCATCGCGACGCATTTTGTAGAATCTGAAAAGGTAACGTGCCAGCAGTGCTGGCTAGGGCACAGCCCACAGCCACACTGAGAGCTTTGGGTTTCTAGCACCCCAATTCCCTGTTACCAACACGGGTGTCTGCAGAGGTGCACTGACATTAGCTGGCCATGCCCTGCAAACAGGGATGGTGAGACACTCTCAAGCTGTCCTTCTAACACTTGCCAGCTGGTGACAGCTTTGCTTGAAGGAAGGAGCAAATGGTGCTGTTTTTACAATTCCACTGTTGGAAGGGCATGATCTACTCAGCAGAATGAAGTTGCTTAAAAAATTGTACAGTTTAGGCAACAGTGTATGAAACTAGATATTTATACAACTACAAAGTTTGCAGTGAAGGTAACACTCCATTAAAATTTTCTTTCCTCTCAGGCTGGTGCAGATGTAACATTGCTTGGGAAGCAGCTCTTTGCTGGTCACTAAATTGGGGTGGTTCAACACTGACACATGAACTCTGTCTCCTTGTGTTGTTTGCTTTGTACTTCTTAAAGGTCTGTCAAAAAGTTGGGGAGGATGAGGGGCTGTTTATATATGTATATTTTACTATTACCGTAGTAATAACCCAAGTAGTATGTTTTGTTTTGCTTACTTGTAATTAAATCTTATTTTTAATAGCTACCTGCCTTGGAGAAAGAGCTGATAGCACTGAAATCTCCTTCAAAAGAAAAAATTGCAGATTTATTGAACTCTTATCACATGAAGGTAATCTGAAATTACTGAAATCAAGCAAAATTGTTAAATATATGTAGACATTATTTTTTTAATCCATGTTACTGATTATCTTTTTCTAGGGTTGAAAATAATGAGCTTCCAAACTCATTTCACTCTCTCCATCATACTTGTGTTAGCCCCATGTAACAATGGGCATGAAAATAAAAGGTTTTGCCTTTACAATCAGTGGCTTTTTAAACTCTTTTGATGTGCATTGCAGTTCTCTTTCAAAAGAAAACCTCTAGAGTCAAACCAGTATTCAGTGTTACTCAGTCAATTACTCTGCTGTTGTTCAGCTTTAAAATGAGCTGTGTCTACTCTTGTTATTTCTGTTTTGTAATTACTAAGTTCATAAATAAGACTAATTGGAAAAATAAATGGGATAAGCTAATTTACATCATAGTACTGATTATTTTGACAAAACAGAACACTATGAAATAGAAATGATTATATGTTGCAGTATCCTGCTTTACAAGATTCCACTGAATGGAAAAGGAAACTCTGTATTTTCAGTTATCAGAGCTGAAATGCCAGGGAACCTTTTCAGCTTCAGCTGCTGTTCCTGAAACATCTGCTTATGTCCCAAACCCCTTAATGTGAAGGGGCCAGAAGATGTGAAATATTAGACAGCCTTCACACAGAAGGCCAATGAATGTATCACACTCTTTGTATGTCTAAATAAAATTTTGTTAAATGACATAGAAAAGAGAAAGAAGAGAAATAACTGGTTTTGGTCATTACAAAAAGCCTAAACATAGGCCTGTATATTTTTAAAGAAAATGAAAGGTTGTTTTTAAAAACAATCTCTGATTCTTGAGTAGGTTTATCTGCACTTTCTTAGTGAATTGCACAGAAGTGCTTTGATAGAATAATCAGAATTACTTGTGTACAAGATAACCACCCAGACAAATACCCACACACAGTAGCTCAGAGCAAGTGCTGCAGTATGAGGCAACATCTTTAACATTCACAGGATAGTGACAAGTTTATATATACACACTGCAAAATTTTAATTAGTAGAAAATTTCAATGTCCTACGAACATTAGGTGTTCATTTATGATACGATATTTCTGGAACACAAGTCACTGAAGTTTTTTGGTACTGATACACTTTTCAGTCTAAAATAACCAAGCAAATATGCATTTGCTTTTTAAATAGTGCACAATTGATCAAGAAAAGGAGTTTTCACTTGATGAACATATGGAGAAGATTAACAGGTATTCAGCAATCTTTTAAAATTTTTTATTCTTGTGGGTAGAGAACATGAAGTTAAATCTAGTAAGAGTATCTCACAGATAAGGTGAGAGAAATTACCTCCAAGTTTAAGTTACATTTTATCTTGAGGGAGCTTTATCTGAAGCTCATTAAGTATTTCACTCATCAGTACATTAAATACTTGGGCAAAGCAACCTGATTCATAGCCTGTGGCACATTAAAATGAACATTTTCTGTAGATCTCGGATGGGAATTTGTGAGACTAGCTGTTCCATTGAACAGGAAATGTTACCTGACACATTTACAGTACTCACTGAGTTAAGGCCATTTCTGTGATAGCTTGGAACTTCTGTGTGTCAGGGAAGGAGAGATAAGCGAGAGTGATAAGAAAGAGCTAAAGCTCTGCAAGAGGGATGGCAGTAACTACATTTAGAGATAAAAGGTGCTGACACCAAACCAGTAGAATGGAGCTGATAGCTAAAGATTTGCTATGTTATAAAAATACAGCTAAGACTGATGGTAGTAATTGAAATTTATAGATAAATACCAGAGTTTGTTAGAGATTTATAAAGGAAAAGGAGATGCCTGAGTTACTTGAAACTGAACAACATGGAAGACATTGCTAAGAAAAGCCAAATCAGCTGGTTATGCTCTGTTTCTAACATCAGTGTTACTGACTCTTCAAAGGTAAAACAGAGACTGAAGCAGTTTGTTAACTGATTTTTTTTTCTTCTAGTCTTTTTTCAGCAAATAGTATGGAAGAAATTGTTAAAAAGTTAAAGCAAGATGGTTCTCCTTTTGCCATGAAGCAGCTGGAGGTAAAGTCTTCTGTGTCATTTTTGTTAGAGATTTTAAGTCTGGTTTTATGATTTGTTATCATAGGGCAGACTTTAGTTACCCTATAAGGCTTTGGACTGAGAGCCTCATGTTCTCACACATAGTCCTGAGGGATTCTCAATAGTTCCACTCTTTCAAGGGTATTCCTCTAAAATCACACAATGTGAGCACCATCATTTGGTGCATCAAATTGTAATTTAGTAAAAAACCGAACTCCCCTTTTCCTGTCCCCATGGTCAGGGGGTTGTTGGGAGCAAGTGTTCCCTTTATAGCTTCTCATTATATTGCCAAGGCTTGGAATAAAACAATGCCAGAACAGTGGTGGTGTTTTTATTCCCTTCCAGATATCTCATTTGGGTAAACAGCAAAAAAAAAATTATAATCACAAAGTATTTTTTTATCTTTCTAATGCATTTCTGAGTGTTGGATGTAATCACTACTCAAAAAACGTGCAGCAATGCTACACACATAATTCATACTTCAGCCTCAAAAGCAAGAAGTAACTTACATTAATTTATAAATAATGTGTGCATTTTCTTTTTTTCCTTTGAAGTATCTTTGTTCAGGTCACTTGTAAAAGTTTTGTTTGGAGCTAGGGAAATATTCCAACTGGATAGAACTGAAGCGTTCCTCCAACTAAAAGGGATGTTTTAACTTTACTTACAGCTCACAGAAGAAATCCTCCTTTCATAATAAAATAAAACATCCATCATCTCTGACTTTGATAGGAGCAGAAGGAATTTTATAAGGTAGTATTCACATTAGGCACCCTGCCACTTAAAAAAAAAAAATTAATTCAAAATGTAACACATTGTCACTGGATCAAACAGTTTTTGAGAAAGGAAGTTCTAAGACTATCTTTGTGCCAACCAGTACATCTAGTACATTGCAAGAAGTTTAGCATATGTTTTACAAAAGCAAAATTGAATAAAAGGGAAAGCTAATTTTTTTCTCCTAGTATTCCAAGTTTCATTGGATAAAGCAGTCAAATGAGTTGGTGCCAGAATAAAAATGTTATCTGTTCATATTAAATGGATTAAGTTCAGTGGATGTTGAAAACAACAAAGAATTATTTGGTTTTTTCCCTTATTGTTTATGATAGTACATTTGTTTAACAGTTTTAATTCAGAACTTAAAACTAAGTTATCTATTGATGACTAAATTAGGTCATCTACTTCAAAGTCATGATTTTGTGTAACTGATTTTTTAAATTCCCTAACAACAACAACAACAACAAAGGCTATTTTGTTGCTTCTTCAGTTCTCTTATGTCTTTAATAGGACTCTATAACAACTTTTTTCTTTCATGTGATTCATAAAAGAATATCCTTGGAGTTGACCAGAGTTTCAGAACAAATGTCTGTTCTGTTCAAGAGATAAGACTCTGTTAGTATGGCTTGCTTCAGTCCATGCAGAAATTCATGGGAAAAACCCCATGAAACAAATCTCACATTTTCTAGCAGATGCAAGACTTTAGTGTGAAAAAATACTTAAATTTCAGAGGAGTTTCTGACAGCAGACATGCTGTGCTAAGCAGTAGGATTAGACAAGGTTGTGAAACCAAGTTTTCACCTTAGCATCCAGATACAGGGAGAACAGCAAATCTACCTGATAAATATATCAGCTGATTCAGTAACAGCAATGTCTATGCTTATTCTCCGTGTTTGTTCCTGGTTTTATTATATGTATAAGTAAGCTTACAGAATAAGCCCTAACTGAAATTTTAATACAAATATCCTAATTTGGAGGCACCCCTTGGTACAGCCACCTTGTACCTTGGGTCAACAAGGTTAATAAAATGGAACTCCTAGTTCAGCAATAATCCACGTATGCTGTGAGCCATGCTATCCCGTGTACCCTGTTCTCTTTGACCTACAGTACTCCTGCTTTTTACTTTCAAAACATGCCTGATTGGCAAGCATTTCAGTATCACATATCTGATACTGAAATATTGCATGAAGAAGAATATAAAGTTGTTAAAATTCTACTTGACAATGACTTCATGATTTACACCACATTTTGAACCCAGCTACAAACAGGTAGAAAGCTAGAGGACTAACACTTTGAACTTAGTTGTTTTCAAACCTTTTACTTTGTATTGCTACTTTGCTTTCAGGATTTACATGAGCCAACAAAACTTTAATCTGAGGGGCAGGTGTACCATTTCTAGTGGGATGAACTAAACACAGGGTCTAAACCTGAAAAGCATCAGACACTTGGTTTTCACATAAGTAACTGATGGATGTCTTCATCTATTGCAAGGGAAGTGATGCACTGGACCTCTGGGAGGTTTTGGGGTTTTTAAGTGAAAGCCACTATTCCTACTTTTATGCTTGTAAGGAAATGCGCTGTGTCAGTACCACTTAATTCAGTCACCTTCTGTTAGCATTTTATTGGTGTTCAGTCTACTGCAAATTCAGAGCTTTTGGGATCTTTGTGTCAAAATCAAGATGGTTTGAAAGATACTGGAATAGATGTCAAATACTTCTATGAAGACTTCTTTGCATTTTAGTACTCCCCACTCCAGCCTATCCTGTCTCTTTTCCAGGCTTGTTCCCTAGCACCAATCCCCTCCTCTTTGTACAGAGATTGTATTTATAGCTACACTGGTGACTCATTTTTCTGCAATTACACCTACCCATTTTCCTGCTGTGTTCCTCTTCCTCCAGCTTGATGTATGTCAGTACCTCCTCCACCTTCAGCCTCATTGATATGCCAAGATAATCAGTCTAGTGCATCTAGCAGCTGCCTTAAGGGCTGTTTTCAGATCTTCCCCATTCCAGTGCTTGCTTTGACCAGAACTTGCCATGACCATTTCATCCCTGGAGCCCTTTGGCTATACCATGAATAGCATTTAACCTCGTCTGAACAAAGACTTCCTAATCTAAAGGACAGAATGTGGAACTCAAAAGAGGAAAAGTCCAGCTGAAAGATAAGGCCAGCAAGAGCATCTTACAGGAAATAAGGGGTCCAGTTAAGAGCTGCCACCCATCAGACCTACAGAGTGATATAGTTAGAGGTACAGCAGATTTCTTAATTTGCTGAAAGGCAGCTCATTGTTGGACAGCTTTACCAGAACTGAGGAATGGTTGGCACTTTGAGCCAGTGTTGGCTCATTCTTTGCCAGTTTCTCGCTCAAGCACAGTGATTACATGCAAGTTACAGAACCAGTGCTTTGAAGGCACAATTCCACAGACTCCTGCTTGTACAGCAATCACATGTTTTCCAGCTTAACTAGGCAAAATGGGTCACTGCTGTATCAGCTGGTGTCTGGAGGGATGAAGAGTAATTGGGAGATAGAAAAAACGTTGCTGCTGATGACTGGAAACCTGCCATTTCAGGCTGTGGTAAGGAACCTAATGTCTGCAATGAAAATAATGTAAAGAGGCAAATCTTACCATCTGCTGCTTTTCAATAGTGATAAAAATGTCCTAATTACCAGGAAATGTCTGTTGTACCGTGAATGATACATATCTTTTATTTGGGTTTACAGAGACAGGAGGATTGTGTTTAGATAGAGAAAGCAATGATAAGCAACAATAAGATTTAGCTCCTTTTCCCCACAACCCATGAAGCTCTAAAGCTCAATTCTTTTTCCTTAACTAGGATTTTGTCTTTCTCCCCACTTTTCCCTACTGTTTACTGGCATGCAGTTCACCAAAGGGATACTCCTGAGAGCCAGATTTACAGCTTTTGTTACAGCTTTTGCTGTAAAAAAATCCTGTCTGTGGCACAATATCTATAGCCTGTGCTTCTGTCAAAAGAAGTAAGGCAAGACCTCCAAGTTTGCCTGTCAGCAGAGTGATGTAGGACTAAATTACTTCTATCTGTTGATATAGAACATCTATATCTATTCTGTACCTACTGATCCCAGACAAGAAGCCTGGGTAAATATGTTTGGTTTATTCTAATATTTTCTTCCACAGATTTCTTCTTTGCATATCGTTTGGTCTTTGCAAATGATCATGAACCAACGACTTGAAGTTTGTTGCCAATCTCTCTATTATTATCTTATTACTCTATTGTACCAAATAAAACTTAAATGCTAAGCAATACTAATATCACCTACAATATCAGTAAATCTAAGAGTAATTCACACTAAATATATATAAATGATATTCAAAACCAAAGAATAATTGCTTGTAACACTTGCCTTCACTTATCAAAAGATTCTTCTTGAAAATGTCTTTCAAACTACAGTAATTTCTCTGGCTAGTAGTAATTTTATCTTAAATGATAGGACCTTGGGAGTTCTAGGTTTTCCACAAGTGATGGCACACATCCCAGAGATCTTGCTGATCAAAGCTTATGCAGGAAAGTTCATTTAATGTTACAGCTTGGTGGGAGGGAGCAGGAGGAATAAGTGTCACAGAGGGAGCTCAGGGAGAGACATCGTTTACTTTACAAAGTTTAAAATGCGCAAAAGACAGACTTGCAAAAGTATTCAAATTGAAGAAGATAAAAATAATGTTAATGTCTTCCCCAGACTATTAATAAGATGTCACCTACATCGTTAAAGCTGACTCTCAGACAGCTCAGAGAAGGAGCTTCCATGAGCTTACAAGAGGTACTCCGAATGGAATACAGACTGAGCCAAGCATGCATGGTAAGCAACAGCTGAGCTCCTTGTCCCTTTCCAGCCACAGGGGGTGAATAGTTTACTAGAGACTAAAGATTTTATGTAGATTTCATCAAGAGCTTATAACTTAGAGGTTTTAATTTTCAGTATAATCTTTGTGTGTTTGTGAGGCTGTCACTTTTTTCTCATTTAATATTATTATACGGAATGCAAAGGACATTCCCATCTGACCACCATCAGTGGTGGTCAGATGGGAATGTAGAAGACTTCAGTCAAAAAATTATGAAAATGTTAATATATATATATAGTTTCATATTTGGATTGTAGTTTTAAAACTGGTGCTCTTGAACAGGTTTTCTATTTAAATTACTTAGTCCTCAGTGCCTCAGTTCCCAGCAGCAGGGTGCAAATAGTTGTTTATCACTGCCTTTCAAGAGTGTTGTCTATGAAAAATTTATCACAGCAAGATATTTTAGTGCTATTTGTACTAAGTGCTGAGTACTTGGATAGCATATGAGAAAGTGATCCTTCCAGTGGGACAGATCTGCTAACTGAATTACCTGAACAAATGCCTTACAGGGTTTGCCATGGCATCCTTATTATTAGTTTTGTCACATTTTAAAATAATGCTTTTATATGTCCAATTAAATGATTTGTGATGTAAATACTTAAAGAAGTGAAAATCTGTCTTAATTCTGATACGTTCTAATGCCTGACTAAAACTAAGGTTGTGGCTCCATTACTAATGAAGCGTGCTTAGGGATTTAAGTGTTACATTTCCCTTTTTTAAAGAAGAATTGAATGTTTACAGGATTCCATTTAACTGCAAAGTGTTCCAAGTATGCAGAATGCATCACAATTCCTGAAGACTGGCCTTTCTCAAAATTCTGATACTACACACCTTAGCCCCATTATGTGAACCTCTGTAGAAAAAGATCTGAGGTGTTACACAAAGAGAACTTGGACTGTGGCACAGTGCCTGATCAGCTACAGGTCAACAGACTGATTTTAAGAGATGCGGCTGCATTTAAGCAAGAAGATACAGAGCTCGTTAATAAGTAAAGACAAAGTAGGCCTAGAAAAGAGAAGTACAAGTGGGATTTAACTGAATCTTGAGAACTTGCATTTCCGGCAGAAGCGGGATAGGGAAAGATGGGAAAAATAGAATCTGTCATGTTACAGCCTTTTTTTCATAATCTTTCAGAAAGGCCATGACTTCTACGAAGGGGTTCGAGCAGGTAAGTATCCACACCAGAAACATTCCTCAAGCTTAATAGCACACCAATTCACAATTATGGGGCTTCTTTGGAAATTGGTACAAGTGCACGCAGCAACAGCCCACAGAAAACTTCCCCAGCTTTCCATAGGTTTTACTTATTGGACTTCTGTGTGGCCAAAGTTTATTATTGTTCCAAAGCAAAAGAGCCATGTTGTTTCCTTTGTGCAGTCTCAGTTCCCTAACATTATTTATCCACCTGGTTGCACCATTTCACATTTAACGCTGACAGTACTGAGTAGCTACATGCACCACTTGTGTCCAGGTTTAGTGGTGTCACAGAGCTGGTTCAGCCAGCTACACAATGCTTTGAGACTCAAAATCAAAAACAACTGTTTGTATAGCAAACTGTTAGAACAGAGGCTTACTTTCCCCCCTGTCCAGAATATCTCTGAATGGAAGTGTCTTACTACTAAAAAACTATATATATAAACTTAACATTAACTAATTCAGCATTTTAAGGCATTGGTCAAGAGAGGTAGTGGTAAAAGTAGAGCAATGGCTCAGCAAGTTCTTCCAGGGGACAGACTTCAAGCCTGTCCTTGATCCTACTGCTGATTCACTGTGCAGTTTGTCAAGCCCAAAGTCATATCTGTTAGGAGCTGTAGCAATTATTTATTTCATCTCTGTTCATCACGAGATGAAATAAAGCACAGGCATTTCTTTTTCCAAGGAGCTTACAGTAAAAGCCATTTGGATGGATAACTTTTGGTTGGACTTCTAATTCACACAGTTACATACTCAAGTATTATTACCTCCTCCTCATTGTTTTATATCTGTCTTTATAAAGCAGTTTAAATTCCACTTGAGGAATGGATATTAGTTGGAGTGTCTGCTATTAGTAACACTGTATTAAAGGTAGCCTGGGGTGAGAGATGCACTATTTATTCATACAGCATGGGGAAGGTTTCTGATTTTAATTAATCAGTCTTTAACACTTATTAGCAGATACTCCTTTGAAGAATTTACCACACACATTGAGAAATAGTTTTCATTATGTTGGTAATGTGGACAAGGATACCTTAAAAATACTGTTCCTGGGATGTAGTCTAAATCAGCAAATAAGCTGCTGAAATGTAGTTATTCAGGAAGTGTCAAACTCCAAGTCTGAGAGTCAGAAGAACACCAGCTGAATTTCTCCTTGCAAGGCACAAGGTCACAAAACCATCTGGGACTGCAGTACAGTACAAAGGCAAATCCCTTGTCAGTATGGCCAGGAAATACACAAACTGCTTGTAAAGAGAGAGGCTGCAAAAACAGCAGTTGGGAAACTTCTCTTTTATCCAGGATGATGTAGCAAAAGTTTAACCATATCAGAGGAAGGAAAAAAACCCATCAAAGATCCAGCTGCACTGAGGGGGTTGCTTATAATAATAATTTGTTCCTAAAGCACTTCTGTTCTCTGCTTACTGCATGTATCTTGTTCTCAGATTTCCAGTCTTCGCATTGTTTCTCTTGTTGCAGAGGAGTGTAGAATCTGACTCAAGATCACTTTTGTACTTTGGTCTAATTTCATAAAAATCATTATCCATCAATATACTGAGCATCCTTTTTAACAGGAAGGGAGATTATTAAGTACTTCACAGGACCAACCATTGTGAATACAATTGATAAAAGTGTTAAGCTTTCTCTTTCTTAAGGGGTTACATTACAAGCATTTAAGAACCAGCTCTTGACCCTCAATACCACAAAAAGGTCTATCACCAAAAGAAGTTGAGTTCCAACAATCAGATTTTAGTGTAAGAATGTTTCTCAGCAGCCAATGGCCACAGGTCAGGTTTTACTGATACGTTTCATCCTCTTCAAATCATACTTTTAAAAGGCTTTCTAGGGAGTAGTTTTAAAGCTTTTTAAGCCTGCTTTAACCTGAGGTCAAAGTTTCTTTTTTTTTTAGCCAGTTTTCTTTCAACCTGAAAATCTGCTGTGGCAGTCTTCCCTGTTTATGATTTTTGTGATTGGAGTGATTAAAGAAAAGCCAAAACTCTTAAAGCGTAAAACATACGAATCATATTTCATTAGCTTTTTCCTATAAAATGGTAAATGTGGACTTGGAACACATTAGATATCCATTTTTCACCTTGATTAATAGAATAATATGTCAACTAAGAAATGCAGAGGTCTGGGTAGTTGCCAAGAATTGTTTTTCAAAGCTTACTGCCTAAGAAAAGTGGTCATTTTGGGAGTCAGTGCTCAAACACATCCAGGTAGGATACAATTGCAGCAGCAAATCTCAGGAACAAATATCTGTTAACTCACCCTCCCAACTCTTTGTGCAGGAATGTGCACTTGAAATGGAATTGTAAAGGTCTTCTACATCTTGCTGATGCTGCAAAGATGATATTTCTGTGCAGCTTCTGCCACCTCCCCTGCAGTGCTGGCAGATGTGAGCTGTACCCTGGGCACCCCAGGGTCCTGCACGAGCTGAGAGATTTTACAGCAGCAAACAGAATGTCAGTGGTTTGGAAATACCAGAGTTCTGACTGTGCTGGAGGAAGCTCAGCAACAGAGCACTAACTGAAGTCTGGTAAAGTCATTGCTACTTAACAGAGGGGTTTGAGATTTTGATTAAAAAAGGTGAAACACAAGAACAAACCCTTAACATGATGTCTGTGCTCAGTTACTTTTATAGTAATGAATTTCCTGTAGCCTACCTTAGAAGCCTTCCGAATTTTTATTCTGTTTTCTTAATGATTGAGCTCAAGCTGGAGAGATACAAAATATAAAGAAGTCAATGCAGGAAGGGAATATTTTCATGATTCTACTAGAAAACAAATATTTTGACTCATACAAAATTAAAGACCTCATGGGGAGATCATTACAAGCATTGAGTTTATCCCCAGAGTAAAACTGGCCACAGATCCAAACAGAAAGATTAACTTGAATAGGCAGCAGTACCCTGGAGTGGAGAACTGGCAGCACTTACTACTGCATGGCAGAGGGAAAGCTGTAGTAACATACACATGGACACTTTTTCCTCTTTAATTTAAACCATCTCTAGTCAGTGTTGGCTTTTGTGAATAACAGCCTGTTTTGGCTAGACTGTGAACTTCAGCTAAAATTGAGAAAAATCTGTAGATAAGTACTATTCCAATGGAATAAGTATAGTTGATTTGGGATAATTACATCTTTTCACCCAAGCCAAATGGTTTCACCATGTTCAGAAATACCCTGCAAGATCATAGCATTTCAGTGAGTTACCTAATTGAAAATCATAGTAAAAGCACTCTTTCATAGGACTTTTCTTTTAAGGAATTATCCTTGTGGATTCTGTTTACAGTGGAATTGCAGTTTCCCATATAATGGGTTATCTTTTACTATCAATTTGTTTCTAAAGAGTCTTAGTTCCCTATTCGCAAGTAAGTAGATGCAGGGCTCAGATTTGCCTTTTTCTTTGGGGATGTAAGCTAAGGTGTTGTGATGCCTGTGTATCTTCAGCTACAGAAATATTAATTAGTGCAGTTGTCATTTGAATGGTGTGTATTTTGTAGCCATTCTCAACCTTTGGTTAAAGACAGAAAAGTTAAAGAGAAGTTTTCAGGTCACATTTTTTTACTACAAGTTGGTAGGCAGACCATAACACCTAGTTTTTTCATAAGCACAGTCTCTAGGTAGGTATTCTTTTCACTGAACATAATATTCCACCCCCTTACACATTCCTCATCTTGGATACGTCTAGTTCACTCTGTAAGAACAAGACAGTTTTAAGTTTAGAAAAACATGACAACTCACCCAAAAATAGCTGTTATTCTTGGAAATATCTGGTCTCTGTGTCATAGTTCACCTGCCTTTAGAACTATCCTCCTCTAAACTTTTTGTCAGAAAACAAAGGCCATTCTCAGGAGAGAAATTCAAAACGTGCTTCCTCTTCCTCCCCATGCTCTCTTACAAGCTGTGGGCTGTGCTGGTCAGGAGCTTCCCCCAGGCCACAGGTGCATCTCCAAATCAGTTGCTGATCTCACTCATCTGAAGGGAATGAGGGTTGTGAGGGTTGTTGGCAATCAGTGCATCATAGGGAGCCACAGTTCTTACAGCTGTTCTTTAAATGATAAAAATTTCACATTTTCAGTAGCAGCTTTATGGGTTTCTTAAAGCCTGAAAGGTGCTTAGAAGGATGCTCTAGAATTCCATTCATAATGGTAATTTTTACACACAAATTAACTCCCTCTTGTTTTATTGTTTGCCAATGCAGCCATTACTGCATGCTTTGAACATTCCTGTGATACAGGGAATGTTTTTTGGGAACTGGCATTTTCTTGTTAGCCTTTTACATGTGATTCATTCAGTGATGGTTTTTATCTTCAGCAATGCATTTCCCAGGATGCAGCATAAAGTCTATATACTAAGATTATACAGATTGTCACAGTTAAATCCACCCAGGCCTCAGTAGCTATCTGTATTTACAAATAAACACCCTCAGTTCCCTCAGAGATACCCTGCTTTACTCTCTCCTTGTGAGTTATTTCATTATTAGTTTATGTGATGTGTTTAAATTAGCTTTAGGCATTTAACACCGCTGAGTCATCTCCTGTAGTCTTCCAAGAGTCAGATTTTGCAGAGGTGTGAAGCCTTGTCCAAAAGTAGCACCGTAAAGTTCCATTCCTGGGCTCCCATGAAGAAGTGTAAGTCAGCCAAGAGTGGCAGGTCTAACTAAACCAATCATTTCAGGTCTATTCCTTCAAATTTTGGGCTGCTTCTGAAGTGATTCACTCTTCCTTGTATCATCCTGTAACTCCCAGAGACATCTCTGGACAGGACACAACTCAGTAACTTTGATTAGACACATCTGTCTTACAAAAACTCTCCCTTTTCCAGAGTACACAGATTTGTCTCCCCCATGGAATCACTGTAGTGATCTGTCTTGATGCAGTCTTAGATTGTTTAATTAGAGGAAGTTAATGAGTAACTTTGGTGTTTCTCTGTTCACCTGGCAGTGCTGATTGACAAAGACCAATCCCCCAAATGGAAGCCAGCTGCTCTAGAAGAAGTCAGCGATGAATATGTGGACAATTGTTTTAAACCACTGGGGAACGATGATCTCAAGCTGTAAAGAACAAACCTATTCATATCTTATCTATCTGCTTAGTTCTGTGTTACAAAAATTAACTGCAGTGTGATCAATTTGGACAAGACCTTTTTAGCTAGCCTGAGATTCACAAGTCTTTTCTTTTTTTTTTTTATTCAGGAACATTCTCTATAATGAGAAAATAATTGTATCTCTTGTTAATAATGGGAAAAATCACTTCAAGGCATATTGTTATTTTTACTGCTTTACACAGTGATTAACATTTAATTTTTTTGCATGAACTCTTAGTTTAGGAGGAGCCCTTGGGGAGAAGAGCACAGATTAAGGGGTGACCTAATAAGCAAAAAGTCAAGAGACCTTTTGTATTCTTGGCTTTGGCACTGATCTAGTAAATTGGGATTGTGCCACAGATTCTTCTGCGTACAGTGAAAATAAAATATGGTTAAACCTTTAATGCAGTCAGAGCTACAAAGGAAAATGCAAGACAGAATCCATGGTGTTAAATATCCTTTTAAATAAAAGCTCAGACTGATACATTATTAGTCTGAGAACAAGAAATTGTTCTATTGATTAAACGTTTGTCATTTTTCAGCCTTACTGTGTGATGTAAACATTGTTTCAAATGTGATAATGTTGCCAGAGCCTGGAGCACACTTCTCTTTGCTTGCACAGCCCATTTTTTAAAATGTCATTATGTCTGATTCAGCTGCATAATCAGTATTTCAAATTTCAGAAAATTGCTGGTTTTTCTTGGTCTTACAGTGGTGAAGAAATAAGTGCCTCAACCCTTGCTGTGAACACCAAAGAGCAATTTCCAGTGCATTCAAGGTGGTAGGGTTCTGATGCTGATAATACATGAAGTTACACAACATAACCAGAACCCCTTGATACAAGTATTTGTGGGAGGGAAATTATTTTTTCTATAGTATATGCAGCAGACAGCTATTAATCTTCCTTCAACATTACGCCTTCTTTTTTATGCTTCATCAGAGCACGTAGCAGTGTTTCTTTCTGCTTACTTACACACTTACAGGCAGGTCACAAGTACATATTTTGGCTTCTCTGAAGAGCAAAGGAAGAAAACTTCTGTTCAAATGCTATGGTCAGTAACCAGCACCGGGGAGTCAAAAAGAGCTGCAGCAGAACTGTTACGGAGTTTTGAACGCTGTTCAGCTTTTATGACCAACAGCAATGGTCTGCAATGGCTTAAGGCTCCTTTTCTAGGAGCTGTTGCCTGGAAACAAAGCCCAGGAAATTCAGGCATCAAGGTGAACTACCAAGAGTGACTTTCAAAAAATCAGAGGTGAGCAAATGGAGAGCTAAATCAAGGAAAAATGGCACCTTGCTTTGGCACTAGAGTCTTTTAAGATAAAATTGTTAAAATTTCAGCTGCGAGTTTATGTTACCATGGACATACTTGTTATGGGACTGTCCTTGAGTTTAGTTCCAAAAATAACTGAGATTTCATTAAAACCTCTTGGGTAATTCTGAAAGTGTCACATGACTTTCTACCTCAAGCTAGTCCCATAAGAAGTGCAAACCTCCCCCTGTATTATTTAAAATTTTTATATGTTTTACTTTCATAAAAAATTGCTATTTTAATTTATTTTTCCAAGATTGGTTATCTTAATAAGTCAACTATTTTTGTATAAAAGAAGCAGTCTTCAGCCAACTATATTAAATGAAAAACACAGCAATTCCCAGGGAGTAGGGATCTTGCCTCCTCTGATTGTATAAGATCTTAGGAAGAACATACTTTTGAATTAATAAACTTTGACTTGCATGTTCAATTGCTTCCAGAATTTATGTGAACAGGAATTATCCCAAGCTCAAGGTAATGAGATCCTGTCCAATCTTTGCAATCTTGTGTTTTTTTCAAATAAAAGGCATACAAGCAGATGGTAAGTTGAATTTTATTTGGTCCACAAGAAAATATTTTCCACAAAAAATATTGTAAAAATATATTGTAGTGTGTTTTATTTGGGAATACTGATGTGCCTTAGTCCAGAAACGTCAGCTTTACAAAGTTGTGCTGCAGTTAATGTATTTTGAACCATTATTAGAATATCAAGTCAGTCACATCATACCCACTCAGATTAATCTTGTTTCCTGGAGAAAATATAAAGCAAATGTATTTTTAACTCCTAAATAGAAGTAAACAGTTTTGCAGAGTATGCCAGTCCCAAACTGGAGTGCCTTTATTACACAAAATCAAGTCAAAGAATCAATGGTAACTTAGTTGGAAACCCACTGTCAGTGGCTCTGTAAAACTCTAGCACAGCTTAGCATAAATTTATTTTGGTGAAGAAGTCTTTATTTTTACAATTTATTAGTATTGTGCCTAGTAAATGTACAGCAGGGGTCTGGAGAGAGATCTCCCTCCATCTCTTACCAGACTGTAGCACTGAGCAGATTTATTTTCTATTAAGGGTAAGTGCATTATTTATAAGGACAGCATCCTGTAAAAGAGATGATTTTCCTGGTGAGAAGCCGTCTCCCTGTTGTTTGCTTTCCATTTGCTGCGTGCCTTCCCTGAAGTGTCAGTGTCATGGAAAGCATCCTAAAGCAGCTGGAATTGCACTTGGGCCACTCTGAAGCTGCTGTAATCTTCAGGCACCAGTGAGGACCGAGGTTGGTGGCTGCAGGTGAGGGACTGGTTGGGCCACCAAGCAGCTGGTGCTGAGTCAGCCCGTCGGCAGCTCTGGGGGCAGGCAGGGCAGCCACCCCACACAGCAGCTCCTCCACAGGGGAGCAGTCCTCGGGGCATGCTCAGGGTGCCTGGTGACCTCCTCCTCTGGGGAAACTGCCAGTGCTGATCACAGGGGATGCTGTGGTGGAACCTCAGGCTGTGGAACAACTCTGCTGTTGGACCGTGCGGTGGCAGCCTGCCAGTGGGGAGCTGCTTTCAAAAGTGCATCTGATATTCCTGAAGAGTGTCAGATGCTAAGGCTACATCCAGAGGAAGGGTTTGAGCCATGACAACAGGAAGCACTGCAACACCTCGCTGCCCGTGGCAACTGCCAGCCTTGTGCAAGGGCCAGGGCAGATCCACCTCAAGGTGCTCTGACAGTGAGTGCAGTTTGCTACCTGCCTGGCCAACAATGGCTGTGGAGCTTTGGCTTTTTATTTTTAATTACTGTGGTTAGCAGTGTTCACATTCTCGAACCCACACTCATGTTAGAAAGGTTGGCCTTTTTTTTCTTTTTTGTAATAAAGCTTTATTTTAGCTAGAATAAGAATAGGAATTTTTTAATACTGTGGTTAAGCAATATCCAATTGATATGCACTGACTTGAGTGCATATCAAGTTTTGGCTTTGCTTTCTAACAAGCACTAATATATGGAGGTATTTTAGAGCAAATAGTATGATCAAATATATGCTGTAGAACTTGAAGGAACGTCACTGTTAGCAGGAGAATTTAAGTGAACCATAAAACCTTAGTCCCACTTAGCAAATGGCTTTGAAGATGACTACGTAACTTCAAAGAGGATGACATTACAGCATAAGCTGATTTTGTTCCCTTTTCCAGCAAAAGCCTGAGAACAGCCTTAATAGCAGGTCACTGGGAATCCAGTCTGGTCACTGGGATTTAATGGCAGCCTTGTGCTGTGTCACAGAGAAGCATTTTTCACCCTTCATTCCTGATAAAACCACTTCCCCATATAGGTGAATTTTAAATACCTTTGTTTGTGTTGCAACATTTACAAAACAGCTCAATTCATAGACTGTCTACAGCATTTGACATGGTGCTCTTTCTGCTTGCTTCCCATTGCTTGAAAAATCATGCTTTGGATCATTTACTAGAACTATGTGTACCTTTTAAAAATAGTAACAGCTTTAGCCAGTATGGAAAGCATTTCTCTATAAAATGAAAACAAAATGGAAAGCATTTTGATCTAGGAAAAAGAACTATGTCTTTTAAACTGGGCGTCACAGAGAAAGGAACAAGTGGCAAAAGCTAAGCTGTTAGTAGGCCTTCACTTTGTATAAAATATCAGCAACATTGTACCTTTGGAATGAAAAAAAATAATCCATCGGTGTCCTAATGTGTCAAACGCCACATGTGAGTGCAGCGGGTCAGGCTGCGAGTCCTGGGCAAGCAGGGAGCAGTGTGTGGATGCACTGGGGGAGAAATGCAGCCCTTGAGCTTTGGGCCTAAGGCTTAGTCCCTAACTCTGCGTGCAGGGCACGGCTCAGGGCTGGGGCTCCTGGGGCTCCTGCTGGCATTGCCATGAACAGGTTTTCCCACGGGGAAGCAGCAGCCTACAGAAGCTGAAGGAAGAGGTCCTGTCCCAAGGGTGGTACTTCAGAGAGAAATTTCAGTGTAATGCAGCCACAGCTCCCATGAAACAAACTGTCCTAAAGCACTGCCACACCCTTGAAGGTTCCTTTCACTAGTTACCATCAGTAGTTTTTGCACATCTCTCAGGGTTACAGTAAAGCAATAAAACCAAATCCTCCCAAACCAGCACCCTAACACAAAAAACCCCAAACAAAACCAAAAAACTAAACGGCTTTGGTCTGAACACGGTGACCAGATGTCATTAACCTATCTTACTGCAGGGTTTTAGAGACAAGCTTTCATGCATTTACAGAAGCATCTGTTAATGATAATGCACTGCTTATCGACACTGGCATGTTTCTCACTGGTTCATTTCAATGGAAGGTGAATAGCATCATCATCCAAATGGCTCCCTGAATACTGCTGGGGTTTACAAAGCGCCTCCCATCTCCTTCATTATTTTGTAATTTTACAGATTTAGTTAGGTCACAGAATCAAAAGTAAAATTTATGATAGCAGTAACCTTTGCTACATGCAGACCTTGGTTTCACTTTAGCAGAACGCAGACAAATTCACCGAGCACAGAGAGTTCATCTCACCTACAGACAGACCACTGATCTTTTATGCAGAACATAGAAAAAATCCACGTTTTGTCCTCTGTGGCAGTGCTTGTAGAGGTGCAGGGCAGCCACAGTCTTCTCATCCTCCTTTTAACGCTAATTTCTGCTCACATCCAACACATACAAAGACAGAGTACACTCAAACATGGCTGACAACGATTGACACTTGATGAACAGGTTCTACTGCGATCTAATTAGTTCGTTAGCAATCTACCCTCAAAGGCAAATTTTCTCAGGCTCTCCCTGCAGACACCTCCCCAGGGTGATGCTCTGAGGACAGCTGGGGGTGCTTTCCCTGCACTGGCAGGAGGGCTCAGGGCACGTCGCTCTCAATGAAGGGGATGTCGCTGTACTTGCTCTCGGCCACCGCCCACTGCTTGACCGCCTGCTCCAGGATCTCTCGCGACAGCCGGTGCGCGTAGTCCAGCACGATGGTGCTCGAGGGGCCCCTCTCCTCTGCCTGCACCGCCAGCAGCGACGACTTCTCCCCGGTGCAGCCCTCGCCACCTCCCCCGATCCTCTCATCCTGGACAGCGTTGGAACCTTGGAAGGCAGCCTTGGATTTGATGCATCCCATGGTACATTGGAAAATGCAGCTGCAAAATTCAGTTCAACAGCATGTTTTGATAACCTGGAAGTGGTTCCCTTGTTTGATGTGGTGTTGCTGCTTCTTGCCAGTGGCTCCAGTTATTTTCAAAGAACAGAACATCTCCTTCTGTGCTTCTTCCAAGGAAATCTGGCAAAACAGTGTTTCATATAAAGGCAATAAATACGTTACCATTCTCAGTGAGCTCAAAGGAAACCTAAATTCACTACAGGCGCTTGTAGAAGCGGCTTAAGTAAATCTCTGCCCAGTGTGCGTAAAATGTTTATATCGGTAACATCCATCCACTACAAGTAGGCGAAGTTTGACCTGAATTCATGCTGCTTTTGAATGCAATTCCCAGTACAGGATGTAGGCCACCTAGAAATGTAAAAGTCTTACAAAAAAAATAAAGCCTGTTTTTTCCTAGCTGACAATACGTTACGCTTCTCCTGAAACTGCAAACAAATGCAGTTTAGCTCCAGGGACTGCTGCTGCTGGAAATAAGCACCAAAACAACCCCACAGAAGCACCACACAACCACCATAGCCAGAGTCCCGTGTCATGGCTGTCACACGCCCTCTGGGCACAATGACACTAATTCCCAGTGTCATTCTGCTGTTGCTCAAGGAGGCTGGAGCAGGGCAGCCACCAGAAGGTATTCACAAGGAACAAGAGCTGTTTTTGTTTTTTTCCCTGGAGAGGGTAGGGAAAGCAGCAGCAGCCTGCTGTGATCAAGGCAGTTCCACCAGAGCCAGAGCACCATTCTCACTAGATGTAGTCACAGTGTAGAGTTCCCAACTCTACAGTCAGAGAAGGTAAAGCGACCAACGAAACACCTGGCAGAGTCCTTTACAAGTCCCCATGATCCAGAATTGGTCAACTCTAAATATGGGTTTTTGTTTACTGGCCTACAAAGCTGTTTCTGGGGCTACTTTCTCTCAGGCAAAGCAGAATCTCACGATACGCCTGGCTTTGCTTGGCATGCGCTTACCCACTTATCAGAGTTAACAGACTGCCAGCCAAAATAAAGACTGCTCAGCACAGAAACCAACTGTTCCCTACAGCTTCTCCCAATGACGCTGAACTGAGGTCAGCCAAAGTTAAAGATTTCTTGTAAATAGCCTTTGAAAACACAATCATGGCAAAGATGTTAAGCCTTATTTATTTCCTTTACACGCTGGAGGAAACAGGGGCTCCAATCCAGTAACCTGATCACAGGCAAATATTTGCAGAGGAAATCAATCCCATTTCCAGGCCAATGGTGCTTCACAGGTAGGCCGGGACTTCCCCAGTCTAGCAGCTGACTCAGGAGAACCAGATTCCTGGGACAAGCTCCTCCCTTCTCTGCTGCTTCATAAAAACCATTACTACCTGTTTGAAGGGCTGAAGTGCAGCACAGAAGGAGTGGCTGGTGCTCCTGGCAGGAAGTCAGTCCTAAAGGGCTCCAGAAACCATCAAGTCCATGCAAATATTGCCACACCTTTAGCTTTGTAGCAGGACATTTCAGCATTGTAGAGGAAGGTTTGTAGACCACCTCACTGAAGTTCAGGAAGTCTCCTCTGTGCACACTGACCTCTGCTGCACCTGCCCAGTGCTTGGGGACAGGCACTGTAGTTCACAGGCCTCCAACACAAACCCTGCTGCCAAGGGCTGACATCTACTTGCAGTTTTACCCAACACAGAGGAGAGCCAAGCCATCAGATTCTTATTCCAATAACTTGTCATTAAATGAGTAAAGACTGAATGGAGAACTTGTCATTAGATGAATAAACAGCAGGATTCCCTTCACTGCACAAAAAACTACATTTTTATCCCTATGGAGGTTCATACCCAGGTCTATCCATCACATACACTGATCAAACTTAACATGCCTCCAGACCAGAGGCCAAGGAGAGGCCTGAAAGCAATTCAGGCAGCTGAATAATTCAAAGCTCTAATAGTAATATCTTGTACATGTCTAATTTCAATATTTACCATCAATAAAACATTAATACTGATCACTTCCACTTGTTCTTCTGGACAAATATGTAGATCCAAGTACATGGTAAAGAATCACTAACAGCAGGTACCACCCAGCACTGCTGATGCCTGAAAGCTGCAGTCTTGATCCAGCCAAGGTAATACACAGCTGCAATGTATTTTTATCACAGTTTATCCCTGATACTTTCCTTAAAATAGAATATTCAGATTTGGATTTTTTTTATCCAAGTCTGGAGCTATAGTTTTCTTTTTTTTTTTTTAAGCTTTTTAATGGAGGTCTGTTAAATAGAAGCTAGCTTTAGTTAGGATTTTATCATTGCTTTAATGTTTCCCTCATGCAGCTGGAGATTTCTGTTAGGGGATGCCAGCATATGAGTTAGTGTCTAATGGAAGGGACAGAATGTGAGCAGAGGGAGGATAAACTTCTCATAAAGCAGGTAGGGAGAAATTTGCTGAGGTCAGCATCTTCCTCTGCAGAACTCCCCACCTCTGCCTCTCCACCTGGGCCAAGTCAGATGTTCCTGGGACTGTCCCACACAGGGGACAGGGCTGCTCTAAAGCTTGCAGACAGCAAGGCACACAATACAACTCAACTGTTCCAAATCAGCTGAGCTTCAAAGCCAAGTTATGGACCCTAGTTTCAACTCCTGCCTGTTGCTCATTTCCTTCTTTCCAGAGCTCTTTCAGTACTTTCCAAGCCCCTGCAGTGAGTGTTACAGTTTGCCCGGTCTACTGGAGGTAATAAATGCTGGCACGGAAATGATTGCAAATGAAGCTGCCCCCAACCTTCTGGCTGCTTCCTTGTTTTGCTGACAGCCCTTGCCTGCACACACGTCGTGAGATGCTGTTTAAATCCTCTCTGCCTAACTCATCTCCAGAGTGTTAAGTTCTGACAGAGATTTTAACATCTCTACCTTTCCTCGCAATGCTCAAACCCTGAGAGGGGAAAAACCCAACAAATTAAACCAGCTCATTTTGCTCCCACCCTGTAACTGCACAAGGCAAACTGTGTGATAGGAGCCTGTTTCTGTCAGTGCCCAAGCTCTGCTCTGGGGCCAGTTGTGCCTCAGACATCACTGCATGGATGGTTTGGGGCTCAGCCAAGAGCTCTGCAGCGCAGCTCCTCACGTGACAAAGCTGCTGGGCTTAGCTGGAGCCAGAGGGCAGCGAGCTCTGCCTGCTCTGCTCACTCTCAACCATGGGCTAAAGCAGCACCATCACAAACCAGAACTCCTCTTCTCTTTTTAGAGACAGATTTTACAGTAGGTGAAATGCTGATTTGTTCATCTGAAAAATACAGGCTACTAGTTGTGCTCAATTTTACTGGATGTACAGTCAAAATGTTTTTAAATGCTTCATTGAACTTCAGCACAGCACTGTGCATGACTTTAAGGAAGGTCTTGAAAACAAACAATTCTGTGTTGGAATTGGAAGTTTCCAAGGATAAGTTCAGATGATTTTTCACTTATTACTTTATTTACTGTGGTAATACTAGGAGAGAGAAAATATTGAGGGGGTGGTAGCTGAACTCAGCAGGCACATGAGGGCTAAGCAGTCTCTTTGCCAGCCTGGCAAAGTGTTTCCTGCCAAGGTAAGTTCATTTCTAACTACTGAAGAAAACAAAAAAAAAAGTGAAAGAACGCCTGCAATTCACTATTTAGACAATATAAAATAGAGGAAAAAGCATTAATCACCTAACAGTCATTTTTAAAAACAAATAGGATGTTTTAAAGCATTAAAATAATCAAT
The DNA here is from genome assembly GCA_013400575.1 of Peucedramus taeniatus. Taxonomy (NCBI): domain Eukaryota; kingdom Metazoa; phylum Chordata; class Aves; order Passeriformes; family Fringillidae; genus Peucedramus; species Peucedramus taeniatus. The sequence goes on from WBNO01000084.1 coordinate 334,155, forward strand.
AAAAATAACTGAAAAAAGGTAAACATGAGATACCAAAAATTAAGGGCTTCACTGCTCTCTGAAATACACCATGATGAAAACAGGCAGAAAACCAAGCATTTTGCTGTTATGCAACATCTGTAGCCATTAAAAGCAGGTAAGTTCCTGCAACCATTTAAATGTTTTCCTTCAATGAGAACCTCAGGAAAAAATCTTGAAGTTCAATATTACACTATAAGAAATTGCTTTCTGCAACATGTTATGTCACAGCATTCACCTGGATTAAAAATAAGTCATAGTTTTTAAAATAGTTTCAAAATGTGCAGCTTTGCCCAGCTGAAGGCAGCAAGTAATTCCTGCTGTGACAGAGCCAAACTTTTTGGTTCAAATATGACTCCTCCTCCAGCAGGGAGGCTTTCAGTCTTCCCCTGGGTATCTGCAGGAGAAGCTCAGAGTGCCACTTACCAGAACCACGTGTGCTTCTAACAGGTTGTCCCCTTGTCCCCAGGAGAGCACAGACAGCTTCACGTCTGGGACTCTGCAAAGGGAACCCAGGAACAGAGCTTAGCACTCTCCAGGATGTCAGAGGTGCACATTATTCACCACCAAGGTGATGAATCTGTAGTGCTGGCCTTGCACAAGCCTGCCTGCCTTTTCTCCCACACAGAACTTGACTTTGACAAAGGTAAAAGGATGATACAGCACTTAATAAATTAGATTGAATGACAGGCTGCAACAATTTATACACAGCACCTAATGCTGGGCTCAGAGTGGGGCCACTGCTTGGGCAAGTGGCTCCTGACCATCTGCAGGATGCCAACCTCCTCCCACAGCAAGTCCAGGTCAGGAGGATTTCAGCAAAGATATGGGAAGGGTAATGTGCCCCATCTGTTGCCTAACTTCAAAAGTTCTCTCCCATTTTCCCTTCTCCCTCTCAAAGCTTCTACTGAGACCTGCACCTGGATCATCCAAGGACACAGGGAGACCAGTCAGACAATCCCAGCGCTGCCATTCTCATGGAAACATTGAACTCTGGAACAAAGGTATTCAAAGCTGGAGTTTGGGTAGGTGACCTACCAGCAGAGGTAACCAAACAGCACTCAGGCATCTGCACCTCTGAACTGCACCCAATCACTTAAAATATTCCCACCCTCCATGTAACAACAGAGAGGAGACCCAGAACATCCTCCCTCCCTAACAAGGTGGGCTGTAATTCAGGAGCACTCCTGGCACTGGCCTTTGGATGCTCTGCAGCTGCGAGCAGAGCAGCGGCACGCAAATGGCAGGGGGATGAATCATTGACTCAGTGCACAGCATCCCCTCCATCGCTGCAGAACTCTGAGCTCCCTGTGCAAAGCAGCCCCAGGCAGGGGCTCTCAGCAGTCCAACCCAGCAGGCTTTCAGTTCTGCCTCTCCTTAACATCCAGCTTCTTGCAAATCCTACAGAGGAGATGCGCTGCATAACATTTATTAGAACAATTCGTCCTAATAGGAAAATGAAGTTTTAAACAGCTACAGTTACTTTAAGACAAGCACAGTATCAAAGATTCTGCTGCCTCAGGCAACCACTGATACCCAAATATCCCAAAACAACTCAGGACATGAAAAGCAAAAATGGAGCTCTCATTCCTCTCAGAGCCATCCCCTCCCTCTCCTGTCGCTTAGTGCCAACAAGAGATAAGAGCTACAGATTGGAAAAGGCTGGATGCAGCAACTGCAAACAACTGCTGTGCAGGATTAGCATGGAAGTTAAAGTCTCCTGGTTATCTGTCTCAAGAAATGTGCTGGAATTTCAAAGGCTTGGGTTTTTCCCCTCCATGCCCAGAATTGAAAAAGCTTTTCCAGGCTTCTAAGTCAGTTTCTAACTGAATGGGGGAATTACACATTTGCTTTTCCAAATCAGGCAGACCTCTAGTTTACTTTAAAAGGTTTTTCAGTAAGAGCACAGCTGATCACAGAGTCATAAATTTAATTTGGTTGGAAAAGACCTTTCAGATCAAGTTCTACCATTATCCCAGCACTGCCACGTCCACAGCTAAAACCTGTCCCTAAGGGCCACATCTCCACATCCTGGGCATCCTGTTCCAACCTTGACCACCCTTTCAGTGAAGAATCTTTGCTAATATCCAACCTAAACCTCTCCTGGCACAACCTGAGGTAATTTCCTCTGGACCTATTGCTCGTTTCCTGAGAGAAGAGACTGAGCCCCATCTGCCTACAGCCTCCTTTGTCAGAGCACTGAGTTACTTAATGGAGGCAATTTCCATGTCAAATTTCATCTCTCAAACACTTTAGCAATGCAGTTAAAAAACATGAAAATCTTCAAACTAGAGGGAAAAACAAGAGAGAAGAAAATGTTTCTTTTTACTTCACTTTATGATTTACATGCACAGTGCAAGTAGGGTGTTTTTGCTGCTAAGTAGTACAGTTATGTCTATGTGAGTTTTTATGCTGACAAACTCTGGAAATCTAAAACTAGTACTGACTTAAAATAAAAATAAAAAAGGCAAAAACCCCCACAAAATCAAGAAACAGTCTGCCCCATCCCCAAGACACACAACTACAGAAGCCAGGAACAAAAACAAGTGCTTTCTGCACTGTTCTAGCAATCTCACCCAAGCTTTGGGAAGCAGCAAACCAAGATGAAGTACCAAAAGAGACCTTTGGGCGAAAATAGCAGTAGTTCAGAGAACAGCAATGCCAGTAGGCACAGCCCTCAGGAGCCACAGTGTTATTCTTCATCCAGGAAAAAGAAGTCTTGTTGAAAGCAAAGAACACTGTGTGCTTGGTAGCTGTCTAATTTCATGAAAGTAAAACTGTACCCAGTTGGCCTGTCCTGAAATTCTCCCTCCAGTGCAGCAGTTTGTTCACCAGAACTGCACACACAGCTCAGGGGACAGCCTGAAGGCCACTGGAGAACAGGATGCTAAAAACTTCTTACAGATTCTGCTCATACTACTTGTCCAAACAGCTGTATAGACTGCTGTTAGTCCAAATTTGGACAGAAATGCTTACAGTGTATTGATATTTTTTCCCCAATGTCTCAGAATACATGCATACACCAGTACAGACTCTGCCAGACCATGGACAAGAGGGAATATTAACTTAACTACCTGCATAGGAACAGGAGAAGGATGCCTACCATTGATGGAAGCCTGTTTTCTAGGTGGGTAACAGTGAACCAATGAATTTCCTTATCAATTAAGGCCTTGGAGTGAGGCTGGAGAAGAAAGGGCATGAAGAAGATGCAGTGCTTTTTAGAAACTCCATCTGCAGGAAGTTTAGCCCACACTTAACAAACCCAACTACAGAAACTATAGAGGAATGCCTTTGGAAGGGAAAGCTAATAGTGATAGAGGAGATCCAATTCTCCAAGACCCCAAATACAAAATAATGCTCAAAACTGGTGAGTGAACAGAAACAAAACACCAGAAATGGATACAAAGATTTTTACCTATATGTACAGCTGTTTCCTTGCCCTGCGTAAGACCAAAGGATGCAGGACCAACACTTCTTTCAGCAAAGCCCACAGCTCCTGCAATTATCAGCCCCTCCCATCTGTACTAGCTGCAAATCCATGGTCTGAAGACCATCCCCACAGCAGGGGAAAACCAAAGGTGTCAGAGACACTGGCCAAGTCCTACACTGAGGTTAGAGTGCTCTCAGGCACAGCGCTGGGCCCAGACAAAGCAGCCTCTTGGTTTATTACAGTGCTCTAACACTGGAACAAACTAGAGTGGAAACAGGAATTTCCCTACATATACCACAAAACTTCCATCCCAACAACTCAATTGTGGAGTCACAGCCTTCCTACTAACAGTCCTCTTCAGGATCACATTGAAACATTAAGCTACTAACTCTCAGCATCTAGCCTGCTTTGAAAAGGTGCATTACTGTCCTCCACAGGTGCCAGGCAGAGACAGAGCTGCAGACAATGAAAAGGGATGCACAAATCTTTACGAGCAAGAAAAGCCCCTCCTGCAGCTCTTGCTGGCTGCTGCCCAGCCTGGGGATGCTGCCAGCAGGAACTGAGGAGCAGCAGCAGCTAAAGCAGGGCATCGGAGTCTCAGGCTGACAGGGTCGGGTTTTATTGTAGTGGCTGTCACAAGATTCAGCTACGAACATATGGAGCTGCAGAGCATAAGGTATGAATGAGGGACACTGCCTGCCTTTGTGACACCCTCAGGAAGCTGAAGGCTCCACTGGATTAACACAAATGACACTCAGGGGAATGGAGACGGTCAAGATCTGCCCAAGATCAACCATAGAAGAGCACAATAAAATCAGCACACAACCCCATTCTGTTCTTTAATCTGCCAGTTATAGAAAGGGAAATGGGAATTAGGAATGCACCAGGAAAGCCATTTTTCCACATCTCACATAAGAAGGCAAACACAGCCCCACATTTTAAAATCCTAACCATGTCACTACTGATTCGCACAAACCGAGGAGTAAGAGGACAAAGCGAGGCGCTAACAACCAGATGCTGCAACTGTACAAAAGCTGCCCCGAATTGCAACAAAGAACTGTGTCAGCCTTAAAAATCACTCCGTCTCACGGCTCTCCCCCGGTATTTGTTTCCTTGAATTCCATCACTCCTAACGTGCCAGCTCCTACTTCCAGCAGTTGCCGCCTTCGCGCCTGGGGAGCGGGAAGGGCGGCAGCCAGGCGAGGCAGCCGTGCCCGCACAGCCTGGCACCGCTGCCAGCCCTCTGTCTGTCCCCGGGACCCTGCCCACGGAAACACCTTGTCCCCAGGGACACCAGTGTCCCGAGGCTCTGCCCAACCCCTTGGGCAACTTGTACCGACCAAGGTGATTTGAAAACAAAAATGTTCTCAGCAGAATGAGATGTTCAGAAGAAAACTAATTTGTATGGACTTGAAGGTTAAAAATGCCACTTTGTTAAGGCTACAGAATAAATCCCCGCATTTTTCCTTTTTTTCTTTTTTTAATTATTATTTTTAGAAACCTAATTTGGACTCCTACTTACTGAACTATGAGAAGGCATAAAATATTTCTAAATGCTTAACAATTTTCTGCCATGACGGGTCCTGCATTATTAAATCTGTATTTTATAACGTGCCAGATGTAGGTAACCTGCTCTGTGTAAGTGTCAGCGTGGAAGCCTGGAAAGGCTCTCATGGCAAAGCAGGGGCTGACAGACCCTCACATCACCTCGGCCGGCAAATACAGTAGTCTCACGTTTTCCCCCCAGCAGGAACACGGCTTGGAGAGAAGCAGCCACGCCGTTCACCTTCCCACTCTGCATCACTCCCACTGCTGTCCGTAGCACCACCTTTCCTCAGGCTGCCCGGCGGGAGCGGCACCTCCGCTTTGCTCAGTCCGGAGGAGTCCGTGGCCGGCAACCTCGCTGCGAGAGGATGGGAGGAGTAAAGCAGCACGGCCGCCCGTCCCGACAAACCCCACCTCAAAGCACGGCTCTCTGTCCCTGCCCTCCTGCACGCCACGAGCCCCAGGCGGCTGAAGGCCAGCGCTGCCCACGGCCGGGCTCGCCCCGCGGCTGCGGCCGCGCATCCCCGCTCCCTCCCGGCCC
>WBNO01000084.1:339856-394297 GCA_013400575.1 Peucedramus taeniatus
GCCCCGCCCGGGCACAGCGGGGCCACCGCGCCCCAGCGCCCGCACCGGCCCTGCCATCTAAAATAAGGGAAAAAGGGAAAAATCAGCCAGGCAGGAAAGCCGCCTCTCATTGGCTTCTCCTCCTTTAAATCCTCCTCCCCCTCTGCTCGGCCCTGGTGAGGCACATCTGGAGGGCTGTGTCCAGGTCTGGGCTCCTCGGTACGAAAAACACCGGGAGCTGCTGGAGGGGGGCCAGCAGAGGTCCCAAAGATGATGGGGGATCTGCAGCACTCTTCTACAAGGAGAGACTGCGGGAGCTGGACCTGTTTAGTCCAGAGAAGAGACAAAGAAGGGCTCTCATCATTCCATATAAATATCTCAAAGGCGGGTGCCGAGAGGATGGTGCCAGACTCTTTTCAGTGGTGCCCAGCGACAGGATGAGGAGCAGCGGCCACAAACTAAAACACAACAAGTTCCACCTCAGCATGAGGAAGAACTTTACACTGAGGGTGGCAGAGCACTGGAACAGGCTGCCCAGGGCGGTCGTGGAGTCTCCCTCCCTAGAGACATTCCAAACCCACCTGGGTGCATTCCTGTGTCCCCTGCTTCAGCTGACCCTGCCTTGGCAGGAGGGGTGGGCTGGATGATCTCCAGAGGCCCCTTTCAAAAACTGTAACAATTCTGGGATTCTGTGAAATGTGGAAAAGCATGTTCAAAGAATGGAGTTGCCATATAAAAGCTTAGGGCCATCACCATTGTGTGTTCCACTCACTGAGGTGCCAGAACACATTGAGCATGCAAGGACTGGTGAGTGTTAAAGCAAAGAAAACAGTGGAAAAGACTGGGGGAGAAGCCTGGGTGATGCTTCTCTGATTTTATCCTGTCAGGCAGCATCGAATCATGTACAACCACAAAGAAGTATTAATTATACCAAAGCTTCTTAGGAAACACCCCCATTCCAAAGGAAAGCTTCCAGAATGAAAGCTGAGCAAACTAAAATAACATTTTCAATTTTTCAAAAATAGAAGCTATACTAAAGCTGAAAACTATTTCACAAGAGAGGCTGCAAACAGACAACCCTGGGTGAAGCATTCCTGCTTTTGGGGAGTTCTTGACACCCAAACTACTGTACAATACACATGAGCATGCCTGGGCATCACCTCTGGGAGGCTGTCATGGAGCTCATGCCTGGCTGGGGCTGGCAAACAGCACCCCAGGACACACAGGAGTCTCCTGGCCCTGATGGTGACAGGCCTGGGGACACAAGGCTCATGCTGGCCCTGGCTTGCACAGGCTGAAAGCCAGGGGTGCTGCAGGGCTGGGCACTGTGCTCGTGCCCCTCTCTGGAGTCAGCACTCACTTTCAGTGCCTGTGCTGAGCTCTGGCTAAGTCTCCTATCTGTTCAGGAATCAGAGAATCATTTAGATTGGAAAGGGCCTCTGAGGTCATCAAGTCCAACTGATAACTGGCACTGCCAAATTCACCACTAAAACCTGTCCCTTAGTGCCACACCTCCACAGATTTTAAATACCTCCAGGGATGGTGGCTCCACCACTGCCCTGGGCAGATTGTTACAATGCTCAGTCATCCCTTTGATAAAGGAATTTTTTCTAATATCCAATCTCCTGGCACAACCTGAGGCCATTTTCTCTGGTTCTATTGCTGTTACTTGGGAGAAGAGGCCAATCTGTCTCACTACACCCTCCTTTCAGACAGTTCTAGGGAGCAATAAGGTCTCCCCTAAGCCTACTCTTCTCCAGCCTGAGCTCCCCCAGCCCCTCCTCACATGACTGACTCTTTAGCTCTGTTGTCTGTTCCTGGGCACACTGCAGCACCTCAATGATTATTGCCAAGCAGATTTCCAGTTGGCAAGTAGGTTTCTAACACATTTCCAGTCAGTCATTGTCATGCCAAGGAATTTCTTGCAGTGCTTTCAAAGCCAAAGAAAACACTGCACTGGTAACATTTGTCAAGAGAAACACCACTGTAGCTGCTGGTCACAGATTATCCATTGCACTGCTGGAGGGGCTGCACAGGGCCAGCAGAGCCAGGGCATGGACAGGTACACAAAAATAAGAACAACATCCCTCTGCTCCTCCAGGGGCTGGGAAACCCTCCCTAGGCTGGAAAGGTGGGAGACAGGGAGCAGGCAGCCACCCCTGTACACACCACCCACAAAATCCAGCAGCTCCCTGTATGGAAGGACTGCTGCTAGAGCTGTTGTGACCAACCAACAACAGCACACAGTATCACACTCATTACTTGCAAACAGTCCACCTGTGAATTAAAAAGCCCACATATTTTACTAATTACTGCCTTGGGGGCTGGAGAAAGCATTGTGCTGCCAAGTGCTGTGTGCAGGGTTTATACACACTGCATGTGCTGTGTCATTTCATCCAGCTCTGATGGGAACCAGGCTCCCTTGGAGACCAAAGGCTCTGGGTTCTGAGCTTCTGGGGCTGGGGTGCAACAGGAGACCAAACTCGACCCTTAGCAGCAGTTCCCAGGGCAGGCAGCCTCAGGTCCTCATGAGCTCCAGCTCCTCACACGTGTGATTTCTAAGTGACAAGTTCCCCAGGAAGAATTAAGCCCCTTGGGAACTCAGCACATGCTGCAAGGGTTTGCAGGGGCAGGTCTGAGGAGCTCGACCCAAAACCTGTAAAAGCTGCTGACACTGTGCCCTCTGATTTCAAGGAGCTTTGACTCGGGACCTGCTGACCTGGGCAGATTTTGTGCAAATATTTTATTACTGTTTTAGCTCACCTGTAGATGGCTGGAGGAGAAAATCAAATAAACTCCTAGCCCTGAGAATTAAAACAAGATGAAGTACTGGAAAGGCACAGTCACCTTGCATTAACACAGTGGTATTACCACAACAGTGATTTTTAAACTACATCCTGTTTTTAAACAAGAATTTTGTAACTAAATTATAAGTATCTTTGTATAGGTTTATGGCTACTGTGTTCTTTATTATTCTAGCCTGGTTTCTAATGCAAGGCTCTACTTTTATCCTCAGCTTTTAAATGAATGCAGCTCCCACTGAGCAACTTGGTGCCGTGGGGCAGACATTCCACAGGCTGCAAGCACAGCTGGTGCCTGACTGGATCACTTCACTGCATCCCAATAGATAATAGTCTGCTCCTGGTGCACTGCTCATCTGCTGTGCCACCACCCAACAACGAGCCTTGTCCTGAGCAGCAGCTCCTCAGTATGATGTGGCAGGGACAGGGAGCTAAGGAGAGGGAGATGCATGTGATGAGAATCTTGAGCCCATATTTATTTCTGGGTGCCAAAACAGATTTAATATTTCATTAGCTGTGGAGTTTGCAAGACAGCTGATTATGTTGGGCTGAGGCAAAGCAGTCAGTGTTTTTAAATGCAGAGCATCCATTTGAAATGACTGCAGCCAGGCACAGGCCAGGCAGTCAATGAAATATTCAGCTCATAAAGCATTTCAGTGTGCAAGGCTGGGGCCAGGCATGGGTGCTGTGAAAACCACAATACCCAAATCTGAGGTGCCCCAGACCCCAGCATGGAGGCCTCAGAGGTGCAGCAGTTGCTCAGGGAATGTGGCTATGGGGCTTCAAGGTCCCCTCTTGTGCCAGGGTGCAGGAACCCTTGCTGGGCACAGACTGGTTTGGGAGGGCACAGGCATCAAAGCCTTTCCTGCAACCCAACTTTACCATATAATGCTGCCTCTTGCACCCTTCTCCCAAATTTCAGTGGCTGAAAGCATTTTCCTGTAGGGGTAAGAAAGGCACTCTCCCCTACAGAAGAAATTGTTTTAAAGCAAGTTTGACCTTTTTTTTTTTTTTTTTTTTTTTGTCATAAGACCTGGTATTTATTTTATTAGCTATTTTTATTGCTTATTTGCTTATTGCAGTTTGCTAGTTCTTCCTATAATATAGCCCAAACCCTCTTAATTCTTGGCATGCCCTGCTCTGGGTGCACAAGTTCACCCCTGAGTGCTGTGGATGCAGTATCAATACAGCTGCAACAGGGGAAACTGGTGCAAACTGAACCACAGAAGTCAGGGAATGGTGTTAGCATTGGAACTGCTGGAATGGTACCCAGACTGGATGGTTCAGCTGTGCTGAAGCTTCAGAGGAACCTGGGTAAGAAACTGCTAACCTACTTCTTTTGGGTTAAAATTCGTCACTTAACAACCTCTGCACCAGATGGCAAAGTTTTAATGAGTTTGTCCAAGGGTAACAGAATAAATGAAATCTGGTTTCTGCCTCCCTCTGATACAATTTCACAGTTCCTGCCCTTGCTACCCTTCTCAGTTCCTCCATGTCTGTGAACCCCTCTCCAAGCCTTCAATTCCTCTTCTCTGTCTCATACACCCACAATATCCTACTCTCATTTCTGGGCTACTTACATGCTCTTCTGCCTCAGCTCCTTCCCATTTCACCTGTAAATTGTGCCAAATTTTCAGTAACCCCAGCTTTCTTCCACATCTTCTGACCTGAGTTGTGTGGTTGGCAGCAGTAGCACCTGCTCAGGTTTTGCCAAGGTGCTGCTTGGATGCTCAATCCACCAGCCCTGCTCACCACAGACACTGGTCTGGTCTCCCTGCCTTTCAAACAGAAAGCAGAGAAAACACAAGAATTCTTCCCAAACAGTGCTTAAGTTCATTTAAGAACCCACTGACAAGCCACTGATGTGGCATTCAAAAAAAGGGCTACAAAACTTCACGAATTTATCCAAATCCAACCCTAGTCAGAGGTCACTGGCTGAATCACTTGCTCTGTTTCTCAGTTCATTTTTTAACTATACAAACAGACCCTGGTGTTAGGGAGGGCTTCACTGAGGCACAGATTTCTAATTTAGCTGAAGATTTAAAGGGAAGCCATGACAAGCACTCTCTGCCCCAGGAGCTCCCCCCAGCATGCCCACAGCCATGTGGTGACTTTACAAAATCTATTTTTACGTGCAGTAATCCACTAACTGTAAGTGTTAGAAAATGTTGCACAGTCTGAGAAGAATCAATATGGAGTCTAAAGAGCTAGAAAGCCCTGAAGATTTTTGTTATTGACTAAAAACTCCTAATAATCCAAAAGCCTTGAAGTTGTACCTGATATGCTGTGAATACCTTCTAATAAGTACTTTGGTAGAGTTTCAAAATCAAACCCATGGTGCAAAGGAGGTCACTGCAACACAGCTTTATAGACTAAGGAACTGCCATCTAATTAAAGGCTCTATTTTCAAAAACTTTGTGCATGGGAAAGATGTTCTTTGCCTCAGCTATGGATCTTTCTTTCTGTTACCTAATTCTTCTTTCATTATACACCACTCTTCAGCTGCTCTCGTTGTTCTACACACAACCAAGATTTACCAAAGCCTTTTGTCAGAGCTTTTATTTTCTTGAAGTATTTCCTTGATGCTTGCAACCAGGATGATTAAAAGTAAAGACAAATATGATTGCAGGATGCCCAAGCACATGCCATGGCAGTCCCTCAGTGCTGCTCTAGTTTTCAACTCTGTTACTACCAAAAGTGCATGACAGTGGGGATTGCACAACTGCTCCAAACCTTAGGGCACAACATTGATTTCCAGATCATGACTATTTTTGGAATGTCTCATCCTCCTGTTCTCAAAAAGAGGTTTAATAGCTTTTACATTTAAGTTAAAATACAACAGAATGTAGATGCAAAGCCTAATTCCACTTTCTTCTATGAAGAGATCCTGAATATTTAAAATAGGTTTAACACATTTATTTAGTTTTACTTCATTTGGTGTTAGCTGGATGTGCATATACTGCTGTAACTCAAAGGAAAAACACAAAATCAGTGGGTGCACTGAACTCTGTACCCATTAAAGAACCCACAGTATTTTGTGATTATCACAGTGAGACATTTGGGGAAGGACTTGTTTTTTGGTGTTGTTGTTTTTTTTTTTAATGATAAAATACCTCATTTAGCAGCAGAACTTGAGGAACATACTCAGTGTCACTCATGCACTTACACTTCAGTGTGTCCTGCAGGATTTCATTGGATAGGGGCTGAGTTGCAGAAATTCATTTCATCCAGTCAGCCACACCTGTGCAAAGATATTTAGAACTGCTTAAGTCACCATATTCACAAAATTTTCCAGGAAAAAAAACCCAACATTATCTACTTAGAATTTTTCTAGATGCTTAAAAATGTGCTAAGAAGATAATTATGACAAAATTACACTATGAAGGCACTCTGCTCAAAAAAAAGAGATGGAATATGTGGGTATTTTTTTCTCCCATAGAGTAACCTATACTTAGCATCAAAGTAAAAAAGAGGAAACCAGAATCACAGAATGAATTAGGCTGGGAAACTTCTAAGATAATCAGGAGGCAGGGTGAAATAAATGACATGTTTCTACACAGCACAAATGTTTATCCAACTGAATGTAATGCTTTTGTTTCAATTTGTGGCATTAATCCAGAAATTATTAGAAAGTTTGTAATGGAAATCTATTTGGGCAATTTTAGGAACCTTTATCATGAAATTTTTGCTCTTGGGGCTTTCCAGATTTTGTGTCCTGGAATGGACAGTGGTGCTGACTCCTGGGACTCTCCAAACTCTCCCCAAGGGCAGAAAGGTCAGTGTCTTTCAGCAGGGGGAGATTGCAGCAGAAATTTCACTTTTCCAGAAGTGCTGGAACAGCCTTCTATTGCTGTTACCTGGGAGAAGAGGCCAATCTGTCTCCCTACACCCTCCTTTCAGACAGTTCTAGGGAGCAATAAGGTCTCCCCTAAGCCTACTCTTCTCCAGAATTAACTCCCCCAGCCCCTCCTCACATGACTGACTCTTTAGCTCTGTTGTCTGTTCCTGGGCACACTGCAGCACCTCAATGATTATTGCCAAGCAGATTTCCAGTTGGCAAGTAGGTTTCTAACACATTTCCAGTCAGTCATTGCCATGCCAAGGAATTTCTTGCAGTGCTTTGAAATTTCTTCCAGCAGGGGGAGATTGCAGTGAGCCCGAGCTGGGCTCTGCTCTGCAGCCTGCTCCCCTGTCCGGCCTCGGGTCCAGGGCTGATCTCGAGCCCAGAGCAAGAACTGGGCTTGTTTTTTCCTAAAAAACCTTTCTGCATCATGGCTCCTTCTGTGGACCACAGAAGCCGGGTGCTAAATGAGAGGAATAGTGGATTTGTGTTTACAAACTGGGGTCTGCTGGTAGATAAAACTAGCACTGGGAGATAAAAGAAACAATGGGAAGGATTCCACTGATTGATGAATGGAAAAAGATATTTGCTTTTACAAATAAACTCTAGGTTGGTTAATAATTGAAATTAGACATTGAAAGATGAAAGAAACAATGGGAATGAAAACCCCTAAATTCTGTAAGAATTAAAAATTAAAAGGGAGGGTTATACATTAGAGGGGAATCTTTGGGATCAGGCGTTCCGGGAAGTCTGAACCTCTCAAGTACCTCAGAAATGGGGAAAGAGAGAGGGAAATGTGGCTGGGAAATTGGGATAAAAAGGAGGCTGTGTTCTCCAAAAACTTGAGAGACCCCAGGGGAATGCCCCATGGCCTCTCCCTTTATTCCAATAAAATAAAGGGACTCCTCTGTCTCCTTTTTGGACATAAACCTCTGATGTTTGTGGATTAATTTTCCTTACATAAATCACCACAGCAGCACTGCACAGTCATCATAGAACAAAACAGAAACAGCAGCAACACCCCCACCCCTCCCCAGGAGCTCTGTCTGGGGAAGAAGAAGCAGCTATAGCTTTTTTTCAGTCCACCTGTGAGACTGAAGACTGTGTTTGGCAGGAGGTCAGCAGTGAGTCTGAGCATACATTGGCTATGAGAGGCAATGTGCACATCCAGGGACCAGCAGCAGCCCTGGTGTGGTTTGCACCAGCCTGTGGACTCTGGCATTTACCTTCTGGTGAGCAGAGACCATCCCTATCCCACGTGCAGGGCTGGAAAATATAAATAGATATAATAAATACCAAATCTTATTTACTTCTTTTTTTTTTTTTTTTTTTCAAATAAGGCAGTATACCAGGCACAGAAATATTCCTAATTTATATGCAAGTCCTCTTTTACTTAATTTTTTATCAGTACCTAACAGCACTAAGGCATGAAGCCTAGGCAGACATGCAAACTGCAGCCCTGGAAAACCCAGGCAGCAGCACAGCAAGAGGATTAACCAAACACAAGGCATTAGAATATTGCAAAGAGGATCAAAAGAGATTTGTGACTGAAAAGCCACCCACCAGAATTACAGTCAGCTGAGAAGCTGGACAGAGAAAAAGTGGGTAAATGTTTTGCATTTAGATGTCTCCTAGAATAAACTTAAACTTTAGGATGTGCACTGCAGTACAACACCAGATCAGGCTTCCCTGCGACATGGAGTTGCAAACAAAGCCACCTTCTTTCTACACTGAAAATCATAGCTTTCTGACAGTCAGATATTAGCTGGAAAAAAGCAAGAATCACATAGAAATATGGTCGCTGGCATGCCTAAAACAAAGAGCCCTGAGGGCAGCAACAAAGCAGTAGCTGTATAGAAATTGCCATACAAAAGGAAACAATACAGTTAAGTACAAAGAACTTAAGGCCCAATCTTGCCATAAAATTTCCTTCTCCAAAATAAAATCATGGTCGGTGTTCCTGCTCCAAAAAGATACTAAAATGAATTATTGAAGAGGAAATTGCCTGCCAGCAGAGATAAAGACAGACATCAGTGCAGGTGAGGTTGTGGATCAGCAGAACAGTGACACACTAAGACCCTGCTCCTACCAATTTTGTGACATCTGTGGACATTAATGTACTTAATGTAGGGAAGTCATGTGTTTCAGAGGAATGTACCCGTGTCTGCATCTTCAAATTTTCACATTGAGATCAACATTATTATGAGCAACAGCTCCTCCCTTTTCCTCTTCCTCCGCTTTGCTTTCACAGCTCACTTTGGCTGCGCCTGCCTTTCTTTGTGTCCATCCATAAGTCTTTCCTTCCTCCTCCTCTCTTCAGATCCAGCAGGAGAAGGGAGGGCATGAGCAGCCAGGTGGGTGCTTGGCTGTTAACTGAGCCTAACCCACCACATTATTTTATCCCAGCTTTGTTCAGAGTAAGGCATCCTGCCCCTAAGAACTCGTTCTTCGTGTGTTTTTAGGGACAAGGCCAAAGATGATGAATGGGTGTGAAATGCAGAGTTTTCCTAGTACCTACAGTAAGTCCCCAAACCACCTTTCTCTATCAGATCTGTTTCTCCACCTGGAAGGATTAAGCAGTACAAAGATGTGAAAGGGTGAACTCTTGCTGCCATGAGAGCAGTGGTGATGGCTTTTGCTGCTTTAAGAGCCTGGCCCACTTCTCTCAATGCTCCTCGAGGGCAGGTGTGCATCCTCCCTGACCTTCAGGGATATCACAGGCAGCATGGAGAGAGCACCAAAGACTGCCCCTGCCATGCACAACTGGGCAGTGTGCTCAGGAGGTGAGCAATAAAACTGGCTCCCTTTGAGCACAGGGCAAATGGATTTTCAAATGAGCCAGAAGAAATGAGCCAGAAGATGCCTTAGAAAGAAGCTGGGGTAGTGACTCCCTCAGAGGATACATTAAAGCAAAGACAGGGGAATGAAGGATACAGATGCTGAGGAATTACATCCCTCGGGGAGATTTATGGGTGACTGAATCTGAGCTATTGCTGCTGCTGAAAACTTCCATTTCCCTAAATTGCCTTGCTGGCTAAACTCAAGTCCTCTGTATTTTTTCTCATACACCAACATCACCTTTTGCAGCGCAAATGGCAAATAAATTCCTTTATAAAGTCACAAAACTGCTTCAACTGTCACTGAAATGAGAAGATAAATTTGAAATTAATTTTCAGAAGAGTCTAATTTACCAACAATGTCATCATGATTACCTCTCATAGTAAATATTTTGATATCTCTAGACATTATTCAATACACAAATGATCTAATTATCTTATCTGAGATACCAGCCAATATTAAATGTCCTTTCCACTCTATCATGAGGTTTTTCAGCTGCATCATCTTCAAATCAGAACTCCTGTAACACAGGGAAATTTATGACATTTTATAGACCAAATAGAAAGATGCAATAATAGTTTTTGGAGGTCATAACTAGAAATAGTACCTATAATCACATGACAGCAAAGAAGAAAATAACAAACTTCATTCATGCTATAGATAGACACCTATACACATAACCTTGCAATTTGATTTCAAGAGGAAAAAAAACCTTTTTAACAGGGCAAAAGTAATTTATTTGGGGGGACACAACTGTCTTGAAGACAACATAAGCAAGTAGAACAACTCTGCTGAAATAATGTTAGTTATGGATGGTCTGTGTAACAGTTACTCAGTGCTCAGAGATTCAACAGAGCATGAGCTCACATTTCAGGAGCCCTTTTGGACTACAGTTCTGCTTCAAGTCTAATTTTTCTCAATTTCTCGTTAATTTTATGATATCCATTCCTACCTTAAGGATGGAATTTTTCAGTGGAAAGAATTTTTCAATGTATATGTGGAGTTGGATAGCATAAGATTGCTACACATTTATTTCATTAAGGCAGGGCTTTGAAGAAAAGCTAATCTTGAGTGCATGTAAAAAAGTTTTTATTACTAAAAAGACTCAAAGTATTTGATCTGTTAATATGCATCATTCTAAACAGGCCACTGAAACTTAAGAACATCTACTGCTAAAAAGATCTAAAAATTGAGAAAGCATGATTTGAATAGTAAAGAGTTTGTGGAATAAGCTTTGGGACAGAATAACACCAGGATTAACATCTCTGTTTTAGTGTTAATTGAGATGTAGTGTTCACCTTTGACAGGTGCTGAGTGCACCTATAGATTTGGGACTGGCAGAGGCTGCTGAGCTAAGCCAGGGCTGGAGGTTGGGGCAGGTCAGACCTACAGCAAAAATAAACATCCACAAGTACACTGCCAGTATGCCCTGAGAAGTGATGCCTAAGCACTGGGTTAGGCAAAGACAAATAGGGTTTAGGCTGGAAGAAATCTTGGATCTAAGGCAAAATCTTGTTTATAGAAGCCTGCCAAAAACCACCAAGGCTACAAAATTTATCTGTGGAAGTTTAATGGTGGGAGCTCCAATCTCCATCCATTTTCCAGCTTACAAAAGAGCATCAGGCAGTATGAACTGATGCCTGGTTTTGTTATCCAAGCAGAAGTGCACATGAGAAAAATGTCTTGAGTATTATATGAGAATTAAACCTCTCTGGATCAGCCTCTGGCTGTTTTAGGGTGCAGATCCTGTATCACATCGGTTTGGGATACGGCTCTGAGTTGTAATGAGGACAGATATACACAGACATACACATACACACACATGGAGTTTTGTACCCTAATAATTTATGATCCAGTAGCTCCTAAAACTAGAACACGCCTTGGAGGGGTTTTCAGTATGATTATATAGTTATATGTTAATAAAGTAGTTAATATAGGAAAGTAATATGATCTCTGAGAGACAAATGGACTACAAAAAACCCAGAAAGGCCATTTGATCCCAGGTGATCTGCCAACAACCCTGTAGCTTAGTACTAACTCCAGTAACTTCTGACTCTCTTTCTGGCTGTCCCTTCTTCCCCTTCCCCTCAAGTCAGAAGTCTGCTTTTTGATGTCTGAATTAAAGATTGTTCATCTCACACAGTTCGAAGTTCAAGATCCTGCTTGCATGTGGCATGACCTCTTATTGGCTGGAAAACTTTAGTCAAATACAGGCTTTGTGATGAGAGACCAACAATTGGAGACAGTTTCCACAGCAAAACTTGTGTCACTTAGCTTCAAAACAAGCCTGCATTTAGTGAACTAAAGGAGCTGTTCAGTGGCACAGCTAAGAGCTCACAAACACAGTCTGACAAATTCTTTTCAGCCAGCGTCAACAGTATCCACAGACAGACAGGCATTTCAAGCCTCACTTCTTCTGAATCAGAGAGAATGAATCAGGATGAATAGCTTCAGCCAAACAAGAACATTTAGAGTTTTTATGTATCTCATCTAGGAACAGCATCACACAGTAGCAGTAAATAAATAAATAAATAAATAAATGACCAAATACAATCCTTTGAGCTTCATCAGTTTTCTATAAAAAAAAAAAACAAACCCAAGATCCTAGGCCACTTCATCTTGTTTATGGCTGTGAACCATTTGCTACCCTATTTATTATTGCCTTGATTTTAATTAATAAAGGAGGTTCATAAGATTTTTTCTTTTGAAGTCTTTGGATGGAATTGATGTAAAATATACTAGATAGAGACCTGCTATAAGTAAAAGTAACTTTGAATAAAGATGTAGCTGTTGAATTCACTTCTGAGATTCCCTGCAGGTTTACAATACAAGCAGTCTATTGCAAACATAATGACAGGCACAATAAATTAATGACTTGTATTTATGAATATAACATTATTTCATGGCTGGCACGTACACGTTGTTATCACATCATACTGTGATAATATTTGTTTGATGTTCATATAAGGGCACAGTTAAGAAGAGAGTGTTCATCACCTTTCTATTAAGATGACAAAAAAATGAGAACCATCTCTCACTTGGAAGAAGCTTGTTTGGAAATAATTTGAAACACTAGCCCTCTCAGGAGAGGCAGCAAAAATATCTCTTCTATCATCTTACAAGAGTAGCCTGTGAGCCACGTTAATCATCTTGGACTGAAATTTATAACAACATATGGAAGACTTGCCTCACTATTATTAGAAGTTGCAGGTTTCATGTGTGTTCCTCAACTAATTTAAGGGTCACTCCTGCTTCGAACATTATACCCCAAGTAATAAGTGCTATAACAGGTCATTTGCATTCAGGAAATTATTTTTGGAAGAAGCTCCTGCTTGATGCAAAAGGGCAAAGGACACTGGAAACTAAAGTAAAGAATTGACTTCTCTTGGGCCCTGATCCACACAGCCTTTACAAGTCCATATGATCTTTTAATTCAGTTTCAAAGGATTTTGATAACATCACCTTTGGAATATTTTGTCTTCTGTGATATTTTGCCAGGTTCTATTGGTGTTTACTCATGGCTTTGTGTATGTGCTTCTTAAAGAACAGACTGCACACAAGATTTGATCTCTTCAGCCAGCACTGGGACTTTCTTGTACCTTTATCATGCTTCAAATGTATTGTTATTTCATCTTTAGAAAGAAGAAAGCCACTCCATGTCATGATACCTCTGTCTTGGACTCTGTCTGTATTATAGGCATGAATAAAGAATTTAGTGAAAATCTGTCTGCATCCTTTTGGGTTTTGATACAGCTTCTCCCCAGCAGAAAACTACAAGCAAAGTTTTGTGGTCCCCCCTGCAGTGAATTTGATGGTGTTAGAAATGTTTACATAGGCACATTGATGATGATACCATTGCACTGCAATAGTATCCATACCCTACCCTGCTCCCCAAAATCAAAACCCCCCAAGCTCAGTCCTACAGCCATGAAAAGCCATTTTGGAAGGTTCTCGGCCAATTCCAAAAGTCATCACTGAGCATCAGTCAAGTGAACAAAGTCTGTTTATTTAAGACTGAAACACCTCTTTTTCCTCATGAATTTTCTTTAAATATAGTCAAGCTCCTCCCACACTCAAGCATACAGCAGATGGAAAATAAATTTATTCTAGCTTATTTCCTGAACACTGAGCATGCAGCAGGCAAAATCCCAGGTGGTGCTGTATACACTGGCTGCATGACACACCACTGGCTAGTAGTAAAAATAATGTTACATTTTACTTTTAGCCCATGAGGAAAAGTACACTTCAGATCTTCTAGAGGAAGTAAAATCTTGTCTTTGAAAAATTTTGGGTTCTTATCCACTGTTAAATTGTATTTAAGGGATGTCACTGATAGAAGTATTTAGTATTCTAATTATCACCCCAGTAAACCCAAGTGCAGTATTTAAAACTATTACATGATTTAAAAAAACTTAACAATACATTGTTTGTACAAATCTAACCCGTGCAAATTTGGTTTTAGATTCAAGACATTTCCATGTTATAGAAGTAGCCAGAACCACCCAAAGTGGAATAATCTAGTGCTGCTTTTTAAGAGCCAGAGGTTCTTAAAGAGTTCTCAGGAGGTTTTGCCATAGCTAAATGAGAAGCACTTTGAGAAAAATGCTTTCATTCTGTCTTCCAGTCAGACAAACCTGTGGAGCAAATGGTTCAGCTGGGAGTACTCAGTCAGACAGAGGAACAACTGAATTACCTGCAAAATTTACAGGGTTTCATGATTATTATTCTTTTTAAAAACTGTTATTATTTAAAGAGAATGTCTGTGGATAGTTTAATTAAAAACTTCTCTTCAACATGCAGGTGGGTTTTTTGGTAATTTCCAAATACTGGTGTGTAGAATGAGTAAATATAGGACAGCTCTGGTTTATCTACACCTGTCTAATCTGTATGTTACCTTGCCAGAAATACTATAGATATTTGCAGAATATTGTTGATTACCCCATCTTCAGAGGAAGAAACTCCTTGCAGTATCTTCAGAGTAAGAAACTCCTTGCAGTATAACCCTAGAGAAGGGAAGCAAAAATGATACAGAGCTGAAGCACCAATACTTAAAAAGCAGAGCTATTTACTACAGAAAAAAAAAGAACAAAATTAATTATCTCAAGTTATTCATGGAACAGAGAAGGGACATAAAAAAATTACTGATTTCTCATAAAAATAAATAATTTTTTAAAAAATGTATAATAGACCATATAATGGAATGGAAAGAAAAGACACTCCATAGGGGTTAAAAAGACAATACCAAATACATAATAAACTCACAGGAGATGCCACCATTATAATGGATTTAGAGCACCCAGATAAACTGCAGTGTACACCTCAAAGCTTGGAATTTTTGATCTCATGCTTTGACACTAAAGCCAGCCTTTAGCAGAGCTCAAGGTGTGAGGTGGCAGATTATTTTTCAGGCTTGCTGAGATTCCTTGAGGATTATGCAGTTTCCTAGCACCCATGATTTTGGTAATATAACAAAGGACCTGGTTATATTCAAACAAGCACAGGTTATCTCTGATTTCACAGCCTCAGCCAAAATTGGCAAGGTGTTAATTAAACAGCAGAAAAAAGAAAAGTACATATTTCATAGAACATGCAGCTTAAAGACAGTTTCTCTGAAAAACAAAAGAGACCAGTGAAAACCAGAAGAGAGAATGGAAAGATAAAAGAGGGAACAGCAGCTCAAGTAACAAAGTTTTCATTCCCTGCAGCCATGTTTTGCTTCATACCTCTGGATAAAGTCCCTTGAATCTGATGAAAAAGAAGCCCATAAAATTTAAGGAATTAGCAATTAGTAAGCACAGAAATATAAATCAACTTAGGACCCTAAATGGCTGAATTAGATCCAAGAATACAACCCTGAGAGTCAGCAATGAGGTATTGAAAAGATATTTGCATTACATCATTTACAAAAGCAGAGAAACTTTACCAGGCTTGTCTGAATGGGAATGAAAGCAACCTGAATTCCTGGCTCCCAAGGATTTTGTCATATGGATGCAAAGCCTGCTCTGGAGGCCTGAGACTCTTCAGACACTCACAAGAAATGCCCCAACCCCATTAGCTTTTTGTTGATTACAACTCATTAAGAAGATTTATGTTTTATTGTGGTTCTCTGTTTAAACACCTGCTCTCACTCTATCCTTTGTAGAGTGCCAAAAGAGATTTTCCAGGAAAAACCCCAAACCAAATCCACACTATTTTATAATGGCTACTGCACCTGCCACAGAAATTTGTGATTGGAGTACCTGGATGCAATCTGTGATGGATATTTCCCCTGTGCTGTGGGGGGCAAATGAACCAGTATAGGTAAGGCAAAAATTATTTCAGTTCTTTAGCCTTCATCACCAGCTGAGCTGAGCCAGTGCCAGTGTATTTGGGCAAGCTGGCTCCAAGACCTCAACTTTACCCTTGCCTTTGGTTCCCTTCTTGGCACTTCTCAGGAATAAAAAATGTGAGGAAAGTGTCTCTCAAGGCAAAGCTAGAAAATGTACTTGTCCTCAGAGGAAATCTGACTTCCCCCAAAATAAAGTCCAAATAATACACTCCAAGCTCCATTCACTGCTGGAAGATGGGGAAATATTTGTTTAGCATCACCACAACCTGCAGCTGCAGGGAGAAGAGGAGCCACCATTGCCATGCTCCATAGCTGTTATTCACAAACCAGGCAGCTGCAGAGGGCACTTTGGTCTCCCCTAAACCTCCACAAATTCCCAGGATTGGGAAGGCCTGTGTTGTGTGTTCTTGTGCTGTCTGCTTTTATTCTGAAAGAGAAACTCCATGGGGATAGTGCTGTGAGAAAACTGAGGTGGAAACACCCCCCTGTACAATTGGCTGATTTTTCTTGTTGTGTACAGAAAGAGGAAAGGTTTGGCCAGCCACCAAGACACTCCTCATGTGAGGGGATCCTTTGGTGTGTTTCTGGTGAGGGTTTGGGTTCCCTGGTTGCCTTTCCTTCCAGCACAAGCATCCAGCCAGCCGTGCTCTGGTCCCAGTGCCTGGTATTTTCCCAAGGAAGAAGGATGGGGAAGGTTTACTGTGATTTATACACTGCAGATGACAAACACACACATTTGGGAGGGAAGAGGTGCACAAAGCATGGCAGCTGTGCTGTAGGAACTGCATATTAGTGCCAGTTCCCAAAGAGCAGCTCAACCCCAATGACTGGCTCCAGAGCTCCAGCTCAGGAAGATGGCTTTTTCAGGGAGATAAACCCTTTCCAAATGCTGCAAACACTCAGAGCACTCTGGGGCTCTCATACTTTATAAGCTAACTAAAAAGAACACCCCTTGCTATATGGAGAAATGACTGACAGATGTGACTTTCTCACTGTCTGCAAACTACAAATTACATCATTATATTGAAAAACACTTTTCAATTAGATTCTCTCTAGAAAATAAAAATTAAATTCTGTGCTATGCAGTGGTATTTGCTGGTATTATCCTCCGAGTTTGTACTTGCTGGGCTGTTCTGTTTCACTCTGGGCTAACACAGCTTGGGGGCATTCAAAAAGCTTCTTGAAACAGGGCACATCATAATACAAAACTAACATCCTTTACTGTGTACCATGCTTATTTCAAAATTACTCACAGAAGAGGTTACAAAATTGCTTACCAGCTTTTCTCTTCTTGTTATTCTTTGTTAGTTCTAAATGGCTAAAAGAACATGAAATTTAGCCTTATACAGTGATGTTGAAATAAAAAAAAGCCCAAAACCTCTTAATCTGAGTTATTATCAAAAATTATTAATTTATATCAATATCAGGTGACCCTAAATGTTAGCCCAAAGTGCAAGATGTTCCTATCACTAAATAATTAGCATTTCTAAGTACAGCATTATTCCTATATGAACTGTAAATACACATTTCATGCCATTCCAGATCCATACTGAAATAAGTAATTCCTTCATATTATTTTGATAAATCCTATTTCTTATAAGAAACATACAGAATTAGTCAGGTAGCACAGTTGTGGAAAGTATTTTGTGCCATTATGATGCCCTAGCTAATGCCTGATTGACTGATGTGAAGAAAGGGCTATTCAGAAAGGAAATCTCATTTCTAAAACCAGCCAGTGCAATGAGAAAGCTTTGAGCAGAAACTGCTCCTTCACTTAAATGTCTAATTAAATATATCTATATGGAATATAGGTACACAAAGCCTATAGCTACAGATATACCAAAATAGTAATTTTTAACACAATTTAGGATCTAGTGAAGCAATTTCTCTCTACCGAGTTATTACTGGGATGTTAAAATTAACCACGCTGCTTTCTCAGAGTTACTCATATAAATCATTAGATACATCAATTAAGGTTTAGAATTAGCAAAGCAGGCAACTGCACAATTCAATAGTTATTCATTAATTTTCCTTTGTTCTAGAGGCTTTGGACAAAATGCTTCCATTTCTTAATGTTGAACTACTTCAGTAAATTATAGAAAGTATAATAAAGTAATGTGATGTAGTCAATTTTATTTCCATTTTGCATTGCATTCCTAATTGTACCATCAGTCTTTTTTCCTTGTATGCTCTGGAAAGCCTTAAGTTTGGTCAAGTGATTATATTTTTAATTCATCATAACATTGGCTTTCTATGCAGCAAGTCTTTTTTATTCTCAAAACATCAGAAGCAGTTGTGAAGTTCCTCAGATTTATGTACTGGAAAAACCCTAGTACAAAGTTCACTCAACATAAAAAATGCTTTGTGTAGTTATCACAAAGTCAGTAGCAAACAAATAACTCTGTATCCATTAATCTGGATATCCATGGAATATTTTTCTCCATTAACTCTTCCAGATCTACTCTCTAAAAGCCATTCTCCAGCCTTCATCATGCTGGGACATCTCACAACTAAACTTCAAGGCAACAGCCACTGGAACAATTTCAGAATTCCTGTGTGAATTCCAATTTTTAATCATCCTTTCAGTCATTTGCATAGTCAACAGAGAGTATAAAATCTTTACATGATTTCCATGAGTGTGGGCATATAGCCATGGATACAGCAATAGTTGCTGTGAAGAGTTAATCCTTAAGTAGTTTTATATCTCTGCAGAATGGTAGAGGGGGTTTGAAAGCCTGTTAAATGAAGGTAAAAAAATCCCCAAAACAGTCAATTCCCTGTGGTTTATCCTTGTTTCCTATCAACCAGTTGGTGAATGCTGCCAATTAGCAGGCTGATGGGAGAGAAAAACTTGAAACCCTAAGGATAAAAAACAAAAACCAAAAGCAATTGTTAGGAATTGGAAGTGTCTGCTAGAGCAGCCAGAGGCAATTCCCAAGAGAAAAGGGCAGTAAAGCTAAAGCTTTAGCCAGTGTAGGCAGCTTTCCTTCAGCTGATACTCTTATGTGATGCTTCCTAATGGAGCTCATAAATAGGGAACATCTTTACTGCATCAGCAGGGAGTGAACAACAAATAAGGAAAGATATAAATAAAGCAGGGAGAGTAAAAGCTGAGTTTCTTCTTGGACACCCCAATACCTTTAAACAGTTGTACAAGTTCTGTGAAAATCCTTCAAAGGTACCTAATTTATTAAAAAATCTCAGCATTTATGTTCTTTTCCTCCAAATGAGAATCAAATACATCAAGAAATTTTATGCAGTCTCTGATCTGCTCTTTGTCTTCTAAAACCCTAAAGCAGCTTATGTGATTTCCTGTCTCTGCATTATTTTGTACAGAGGGTTTTCATAAATACCTGACTCTTCGGGGTCTTTAAAAGAAGCAGCTTCCTCAGAAACCACAGCCTTTTTTGCCTGCTTTTCCCCATAATACACTCAGGACATTAAATGACTTTGTAGGGTTATATGTTTGTTATGAAATATGTTATATTTCATCATGAGAAAATAGCTGATAACATTTTTTCTATAGGGGTATTAAAAATTTACATTAGCAGAATTTTTAATGCCAGGGTTGAATCAGGTAGCCCAGCTCTAAGTTGTAAATTTGACCTTTGCTGATGAATATGCCAGATTCAAAGGCCTTCTTGGATGACTGCAGATCTGAATGTTGCTTGATTTCTAGGAGAATGTTACCACCACTTTTCATTCAATCCAAGTGGCATTTGCCTCAAATTAGTCTGTCTCAAGCTGACCATAGACCAGCACATGGCAGAAAGGAAAGAAACTTAATTTTGCCATAACTTCATCTTATTGATGGAATTCACCTTCCTCAAAGGTATTTGCTTATGAGCCAGCAGGGCCGATTGACTGAGCTTTAAACTAGACCTGAAGGGAGAGGGAATAACATCAGGATTGGCCAAGACAAGTTGTGGGATGACACGCCAGGGTTAGAGGGATGGGATGAAAGCAAAAACCCTGAGCTGGTGGCTCCAAGACACCCTCGCTGTGCTGGAGCTCACTTGAAGTCTACAGAGATGAGCCAGGGGACTGTGAGGTGATTGAAGCCAGGATGGTAACACCAGAGAGTTTTAACACCTTATGTATTAAAAAAAAAAAAAAAAAGAAAAAAGAAAAAAGAAAAGAAAAAAGAAAAAAGAAAGAGGAAAAGCAAAAAGACTTTTCAGAGCAGCAGCCCTCGCTTCCCAGCAGATGCTGTTCCAGAAGAACCCAGCAGAGGACAGGCCACTCACACAAAATCACTGACCTCCTGGGTGAAAATCCCTTCCAAGAGCTGTGCCTCGGAGAAAATACAAGCATTCTTGTAGCTAGTGATGCTGAGACAAAGTATTGTGGTATTTCAAGCACTTTGATTGTGCAAATGCACAAGTGAAACCTCTTCAAGCACGGTAACAACTCTTGAGAGGAATCCAAGGTTTCCCATCAGCGATGCAGCAGCTGACACAGCTATTTTAAAAGACATTGAAGATGAAAGTCAGGATGAATGTCAGGAATTTTGGGTAAAAACAGAAAACCTACAAATGTAAAGAAAAGAAATAAAAGAAGGGCAGAACCCTTAGAAATAAGTAGATATTTAACAGGGCTCTTTTACAAGATATAAGATATATAGACACCATAGTAAAGGAAGAAGAATAAAATCCTGAATACAAAATAACTCAGAAAAACTGCAAGCTTTCACTATAACTGCATTCTTCCTTAGAAGTTTTTAATGAACTTAATGTACTTCCCTATCTGTTTCTAGGTTTCATTTCAACTATTATACCAGGTTGGTTCTGGAGCAAAGTGTGCTGGAACACGCAGGAGAGGAAAAAGCAACAGGGCATTTTTGGCCTAATTCCACAGGCACAATTATGCACAGCAACACAAAAGCTGCAGGCAGAAGGGAGATGGCCAGAAGCTGAAGGTAACCCCGTACAACTTCCCCAAAACTTACCTTCAGCAGCATCTTTTGGGCAAGCTGAGAGGTGCATCATGGGCTGGAATGGCCACAGCAGCCCTCTGCCACCAGTTTTACCCATTTCCCCCATTTTATCCATTGCACAATTGCATACCACGGCTTGTGAGACACTCCCTAGCAGGCAGGACTCACCAGTGCAACACCTACAGCTCCTGGGTGGAGGAAATCATCTGCCATTTTGTTCTGGAACTCAAGCCACAGAGCCAAGTACACCTTGGGGGAGATCACTCAAAATCCCAAACTGCTGAATGTCTTGGTGCTCATGGAAAGCCACCTGCCAGCAGGGGTTCAGAAGGAGTAGCAGGATACCCCATCCACATGTCAGTGTACCAAGGCATCCACACTCTGAGCCACACCTGCTCTTCTCCTGCATGAAACAGGATATCTAGAACTCAGAACTGGTAAAACCAAGGTGGATTTCTTTCTTGGTAAGCTGAGGGAATTAAATATTAATACCATCAACATCTACGAAGTTGCCTTCCAGTAGCTGATACAGCAGAGTGTTTAGAAGGTTATATATGACTACTTTTTTTAGGGGAAAAAAGGGTATGGTAAAGGACAAACTCTTTCAGGCCATTTGTTCCAGAGCAAGAACTCACATGAGTTACAGCTTTCATATTTTAGTTAATGGTAATAAATTTAAAAGTAGCTGTGTTTGCCTTACAGTAGATGCATTTACACAATGTAATTGGGATTATGCTTCCATAGTCATTTTGTTACTGCAAGAGTTATTTCTAGGTGTTTTGTAGGCATGGTCTTATATCTGCTTTGTGGTTCAGATGCATTTATCTTGTGATTTCTCTTAGATGGCTAAGAGAAAGCACCTGGTGAGCTGGACTCACAGTTAAGCACTGGAAACACCCTAACTCCAATACATTTCATGATGTCTGAATTTTTCTATTAAAATTTAACTGTTCCAAACAAAATAACTGCACAAACATTATTTCCAGCTTATAGCAGCAAAGAGAGAGATGAGTCCAAAAAGATTTAAAATGGAGTTTCCTATCCATTTCCTTTTGCTATTTTTGAATTTAGGCTTTGTGCTGACAAAAGAGAGAGAAAAGCTTACTCAATTAGTACCTTCCTCAGCAGCTCAGGAGGAATGTAATCTCTTCCTTATAAGCAAATTAGGGAGAGAAGCCAACTGGTTCAGAGGTAGGACTTGACATCAACGTAAATAGCAATCACAGATTTACAGTGCATTTGGCAACACCTGCTTTGTTTCTTCCAGTTCTACCTTCTGAGGTGAACCAACTATGAGAACTGTTTCATTTAGCTTAAATAACAGAATGAAGAAAAGTGGATTTCTGGTCCTGGAAGGAAGTGTTTGAAAATGTAGCCCACAGCAGGATGAAGTCGTCCAGTTGCTGGCAGGGTTATAGCCCATGTCCCTTTCCTCCACTGCCAGGAAAGCAGCTCCTCCATACTCCTGCAACTCTCCCTTTTCTCAGAAATGTCCTGGTTGCCTTCCATGTCCGTTTGGTCCTCCCCCAAAGCAAGCTGAGCTCTGAGCTGGCTGTGCCTGGGCGCTGCTGGCCGGGCAGGGGTGACGGGCTGTGATGCTGCAGGGTGCTGAGCGCTGCCGAGGGAGCACGAGCTCTGCCTAATGACAGCCTGCCAAAAAGGATGGGTAATGCTTGGGCTCTGCTTGCCTTCTCCTCAGGGAGGGCATTAGTAATCTCCTTTTCCTCTGCACAGTCACTGTTTTTCCACATAACTCGCAGTTACAGCATGTCTTTGAAACCTCTTTATCAAATTTGTAGGGGTGGGTTTTGTTTCTTTTCCGTTTTTTCCAACTTTTTTTTTTCAACTTTTTTTAAGGTTTTCCAACAGCTCATGGTGGAATGGGGAAAGTAGAGGAGAAGTTGCCAGGTAGACAGATGTATGCTTTTTTCCTTTACAAAGGAACATTCTTGCAGTGCTTGATTTTGGGGGCCTGAGCCATGATCTTCGCATAGTCAGGATTGGGAATACTATTCACTATTGGCAGGCACAACGGGTAGAATGACACAAATCCCAAAGATAATATTAAAATGCCATAAAGTTCAGTAAGATGTGCATTTCATTTTTAACTCTTCTTTGGTTTTGCTAGTGATAATGTGTTAGGTTTTGCTGTTGTTGGGTTTTTTAAAAATATTTTTTTTTCCTAATAAATTTTAGAACAACTTTTACCTGGTCTCTTCATCACTTATTTTCTTCTCTTCTATCACCTACTTCTGTAGTCATCACTTTTCATTACTTGTAGCCATCACAGTTTTTCCAAAAACACTACAATGCTAGTCAGACAGAAAAATAAATCACACATTCTATTATTATTATCAAATAAATTAGATCTTTCAATAGCTCCTGATCAAGTGCAACTCTCTGTGCTCTTTCCTAAATTTTCACCATTTCAGAGAAAAAAAGAATAAGCCAGCAACCAGAAAAGATGAAAAATATTCTACTGACAGCCTAGAGTTATTCAGAGTCCATATGAAATGCATTTTATGAGGGAAATGGAAATATTGCTCTCTGTTATGCAGCTGCTGGTGAATTCTGGGGTGCTTTTGTCACCCCCAGTCCCTGTGTCACCACTCCAGCTGCTATTGCTGTCTCCTAAACAGCGATGCTCAGCAGGGTCTGTTTGCCACCATGTGTCACCTGAGAGCAAGCTGAGCCCTTGCTCTGAGCTCCCTGGGGTTTTGGGCTTGCAGCCATAACTAAATGCTGCACAGAAAGGAGCAAAGGGACTCTTGCTTGCAGATTAATGGGCTCTGTGCTGAAGATTGGGAAAAGAACCTCGAAGCTCTGCATGTTCATGCTGGCCAGCCAGGAGGACTTGCAGGAGAAGGAGCAGGCTAGGTCCCAGTGTGGCTGCAGAACAGAGCTCAAGAGGATCATGGTGCTGAGGCACTGCTTTGCTGAGCACCTCTCTCACCCCTCTCTCTCACGAGTGACTCTGAGTCATGGTCTGCCAGAACTTTTAATTACTTTCATATCAATGACTGCATCATTATTTCCATCATTATCTTAAACTGTTTCTGGTGTGAAACCTGGTACCTGTTGAACTTTCCACTTGGGGTAGATTCCCTTCTGTAGACATATGGTTTAGCTTAACATAAAGAAATAATTAAAAATAATTTTATTACAACATTAACTGTAGAAATAGTAAATAACCCCCAACTTAAATCCCCCCAAAATTCACTAACAGGTCAGTGCTTTTCAGAAAGATTCTTACTGTGAATCATCCTATGCATCTTCCATAAAAACACATTTATAGCACTTGAAGTGCACTAGGAGTCTGTTTTAAAGATGTTTTAGGCATGGCAGGCAGCCTGCACTACAAACTCCTGATTTCTTGTCCCAGTGAACCATGTTGAAAGTAGCTGCATCATCTCTGTGTAAAAATCAAATGCTCAGGAGCTAAGGCAGCAAACTGCTTGCTTTAAATGTGGATTTTGGCTAAAATCAGAATATCAGGGTCTGACCCTAAAGCTATATGCCTGGAATGTGTGAGCATGATACATCTATCACTTGCATCAACTTTACATCAGGGCAGGATGACCAATTTCAATTGAATCCTTGTGATTTATGTAACTGGTTATGAGCTGAACATTAGGCTCAGTTCTGTGGAATACAGTGAATTTGCATGCTCTGGAGAGACAATACAAAAAGAATATGAATGACCAGGCAGAAAAAAAAAAATTGTAAGTTCTGTCCACATCTTTACTTATACCAACATTTTTCCTCCATGAACACGTGCAAAACCCCTTGTCTGACAAATTTTTAGGTGTATTCAGAATGGGAAAAGAAAAGAAACTCTGTGAGAAACTGAAAATCCAGTCCTAAGTTAGGCAAACTTCGACATTTTGCATGAAATTCCAGGACTTCCTTTTGCTGTAATACACAGATTCCAAATATTCAAATATACACAATACATACCCATTCCAGGGTCTCTGTTTGCTGTGACATGCAGCCTGTGTTGAGCAGTAATCCCCTCACTGTGTGAGTTCCATAATTATTGCTAACAGCTCATCAAATGTGAACTGCATTTGATTTTAAGATCAAATGTAAGATTTTGTAAGCCATAACCTATGCAATCACATAGAGATGTATCTCTCTTATGCAGAAAGCATATTAAAACTTAATTTTTTAACATATAAGCAGGACATAAGAGAATTTTAAAGTATTTGAGTAGAAAGTAATAAAGCACAGAGATATCACTTATGCTGGCATAATACAGAGATATTTTCCAGAGAAATAAAAGGTTACATGGAAAAAGAAGATAGATACACAGCATAGATTTAAATATTTTAAGTCTTTTAATGCTTTCACTGATAATGAAAAATGCAAGTTGAACTATTCCTGTGTAATATTAGAGTGAGCATATTCCTTAAAAATACCTTTGCTACTAAAGATACTTAATTTACTTCCCAGGATTCTGGTGACAGCATGAAGAGGGGACAGACTCGTTTTTTATTACTGAATGTTAATTCAGTAAAGGATATGTTCTGTGGATTTTGATTTATGCTAAAGGGGTAAACAAAAAAGACAGGCATTTGCATAGTGTCAGATATGCACAAAACCTCCAATACTGCTTTAATTAGTGTCTAGGAAAACCCAGTAAGGTTTTCTGAAATAGGAACTGCTGAATATATATCAGTTGTTGAACAACATAAATTAGTACTCATTGCAATCCATTTCTAAAGTCTAATTTTCCTGCCTGCTAAAAGCAACCCCATGGGATTTTCTTTTAAATAGAACAAACTTTCAAGTCAGAAAGACTGCTAGAAGCCTAAAGCAAGTTTAGAGCAAGGTTTCTCTTGATTCATAGTACAAGTACACAGTTGGTATAATATTTAAGAATGACAGTGCTGTCTTTCAGTACTGCTGCCCACAATACTTGGAAATATATCCTTTCAGAATGTGAAGGCATATCCTCTGCAAAGTACCCAGATAAATCAGTTCACCCTTGGCTGTAACTAAATGCTGTCTAGTAACTTGTGATCGACAGGGCTTTACCCTCTGACAGCCAGATTCATTGTTGGGACAGCAACCAATCGTCGGGTTTGACGACATGAGCCTAATCAAAGTTGGAGTATAAAAAGCCCCCTTGGAATATATAAGGTACACCAGTGTGGCAAGCTGTCTCTCAGATTGCATTTGCTTTCACGGATCTGTTTAGTACTGAAAGGGAAAGGGGGAGGGGGAAAAAAAAAGAAGGGAAAAGTGCTGCACTGAATGTGAGATCATGCAAAAGCTAGTGCTCTATGCTTCTATTTACCTGCTCATGCTGATTTCAGTTGATCCGGTGGCTCTTGATGACAGTAGTCAGCCCACAGAGAACGCTGAAAAGGACGGACTCTGCAATGCTTGTACGTGGAGACAGAATACAAAATCTTCCAGAATAGAAGCCATAAAAATTCAAATCCTCAGCAAACTGCGTCTGGAACAAGCTCCTAACATTAGCAGGGATGTTATTAAACAACTTTTACCCAAGGCTCCTCCACTGCAGGAACTGATTGATCAGTATGATGTGCAGAGAGATGACAGTAGCGATGGCTCTTTGGAAGATGATGACTATCATGCCACCACCGAAACGATTATCACAATGCCTACAGAGTGTAAGTAACCCTGCTTCTTTCACCTCCCACTGCCCCTCCGAGAGAGTTGTCTCCCTGCTGTAAAGCCACACAACTCCTCCTCAGGCTCTCCCAACAGGCTGCTGGCTGAAGTCTGCTGGAGGGAGGGAGGAGAGCATTATTCCTAAAGAATTTGAGCCAGGTTCAGATGGCCGTGTGGCGATCCTTTGTTTTACTGTGTGGTTTTCAGCTCCTTATAACGTGTGTGCCCTGTAGCACTTGGGATTTGCCCACTGCCTTAGAAAGCAAAGGGAGATCTGCAGTTCAGTCAACTTCGTTATCTGCAGCACTCGGGGCATTTCCTCTCACAAATATAAAGTACAAGGACAGATAATGAGAGAACTATATTTTTGTGAGAGAGGTTTCACTGGCCAGTATTTTTAGAAGCAATAGAAATCAACAGAAATGCAGCTTAGAGCACTACACCTACCTAACTGCAACATGCTACGGCAAGTGCAAGCAGAGAGTTAAATTCTTGCCTCTTTGCTGATCCCATAAACTAGCACCACCCACCTCGGAGTTAAAACTATATATTTTAAGCAAATATGTGTGCAACAGATTAAATGTAAAAATGTCCGTGCTATAGCAATCAGCTCGTGTAATCGTGCCAAGGAAGAATGAAGGCATTTACTGAATGAGCAGATTCTGAGTTATCTTCCGAGTGCTAAACATCTGCTATGCCTCCTATCAAGTATCTTTTGCACAGCTAATACTGTAGTATCTTATGTTCTTCATCAGCTAAAGTATTTGACTATGGCAGCTGTTTTTTTAAATAACACTTATGAATATGATGTCAAAAAGGAAAAATATGACAGGACATATAAGGCATGTTAGCAGTTACAGATATCGTTATGATATGCAGACTAGAATAATATCAGCTGCTCTCACCAGCTAAAAATGAACCCACAGATGAAAAAGTAAATTTTTCCGTGAAATTTTTCAACTTATTAAGATGGGCACTTAATACCATTATTTTACTTTAGCCTTATAACAAAGCTGAGGTCTGCCTGCATTTTTATTCCAGGCTTTTATGTTCAAGGCTTTATAACTATTTTTAATCAAACTGCTACATATTTACAGTGACTGAAGAAAAGTCGTTGTATTTCATTGCTCTGGGTTAATTTCCTACTTCTTATAAAAAGCCCTTGAGCTATTATAAATGCACTAAAGAGACAGGTATCTTAAGTGATGAGATTTATGAACGTTAAAGTCCTGCTCCATTTAGGATTAGTACTACCCATTTTATCCTGGCATGGAAAGATATTGCCATGACTAGGTATGACAGCTGCATCGTAGGCTACAGGAAGGAGGAACGCAGCACTGCACGTGACTTTCCTCTAATATTATTCAAATGAAAACAAAATGATCCTTATATTAATCCCCTCAATTATTTTCTTCCCACTGAGAAAAGAAATGTAAGTGTTCGTGCAGTTTGCCCAGGGCTGTATGATATGCAGCAGGCTGAGGCTTTGGAGTAAATTAGAAATAGCTGGATCACCACACACATGTTGAGTCAGCTTATGCGAAGTTGCCATTCTGCATGCTTTATGAAGTTTCTCAGGAGGTGACCAGCAGAAGTAAATTGGTAATAGATGATAAAGTAATTTTGTTGACATCCTCTAAAGTTGCTGTGGAGTGAAAACCATAGAGAATGAATTAAGTTAAATCCACTTTGTTATTGGTACTCTTTATAACATATTGCAATATTTTCTATACAGTCTGAAAAAAAATAGTCAGGTTTATATACACGTTTTTTCTTGTTCCCTGTTCAGTAATCTGTTCTTTCCATTCATTTATAGCTGATTTTCTTGTACAAATGGAGGGAAAACCAAAATGTTGCTTCTTTAAGTTTAGCTCTAAAATACAATATAACAAAGTAGTAAAGGCACAATTGTGGATATACTTGAGGCAAGTCCAAAAACCTACAACGGTGTTTGTGCAGATCCTGAGACTTATTAAGCCCATGAAAGATGGCACAAGATATACTGGAATTCGATCTTTGAAACTTGACATGAACCCAGGCACCGGTATTTGGCAGAGTATTGATGTGAAGACAGTGTTGCAAAATTGGCTCAAACAGCCTGAATCCAATTTAGGCATCGAAATAAAAGCTTTTGATGAGAACGGACGGAATCTTGCTGTGACTTTCCCAGGACCGGGGGAAGATGGATTGGTAAGTGTATTTAGAAAAATCTCATTTCATTCAAAAGCATTTGAGCTCTGTTTTAAGGATAAAATGGATGCATTGTTTAGGGAATGGAAGATAAAAGTTCTGTGTAGCCAGTTCTTTCATTTTTTGCTCTCTGATCATGCCAAAAATCAATAGCTTTCCTCTGCCTCTGTTTCACTATCTAAAAAATTGAGAGAAATTGCTGTGTTTCAGAGAGACATTGCGAGGCATTAACTAGAAAAGGTTTTGGCAATTACTGATGGATGATGCTATCAAAGTAACATTATTTTCAATTTTGAGAGCTAATACTGCTTAATAAGTAGCTATTTCACATAAAGTTAAAGAACAGTCTTAAGATTTTTTCACTGGTTAGGAAAGATGCCTCCAATATTGCTGAGAAGGCGAGGGATTTCCTACATATTCTCTATGCATATATTTTCTATTAACAACAACAAAAACTGTCTCTTTATGAAGGTGAGAAGAGATCTTCTTCATAATGTTAAGTTCTTTGCCTTTCAGTATTTGGTAGAGTGTATCATTCTACCTATTAGAAATGTCTGAATAGAGAAATTATGCTTGATACAATAATCAAGTCATGATGATAAGAAAGTGCACAAAATAACTATCTGGTTTGTGTTTATAAGAATAGATGACCAAATTAAATCTGAAGTGTACCTACAGGTACACCTGAAGTAAACCTGAAGTGAAACTACAGCATTTCCCTTGCTATTTGTTTCTGTAAATCCCTAATCATCTACAATCTATACAAATTTCTGAATATATCACAACCAAGTGATACCTCCTTTTGAATAAAATATGAAGAATATTATTCTACTTTTACTTCTATGTAGTAGATGAATTTGTTGATCACAGAAAAATAGAAATATTTAGGTTGGAGAAGACCATTGTGTCCAACCATATCTATACAACATTTAACTTCACAGCAGTATAATATAATTTAAAAGTGCTTAAAAAAAAAACTCCCTGATATCTTAATTGTACATCCAATATAAATGTGGATCTCCTGTATTTGAAACAGGCCAGCTGGATATCATGATCAGGAATGTCCTCACTACCCCCATCCATTCAAATGATGATACATACAGATAACCCATGGCTATCATCATCTATAAATAAACATTTCAGTGGCAGAGCAGGGTTAAAGGCACAGATAACAGGAGAGGAAATCTCTCTTTCTCCCAGATCCTCTCCCAGTACAGGGTGCTCCTCTCACCAAACCCCTCCCCATATAATTTACCTTTGGAAAGGGCACTTCCAGCAGCTCCACAGCTCACAGGTACCTGGCGAGAGGGAAACCTATGTAACAAAGTTAGCCAAGCTGTTATTCCTCAGGAATGGTCTCCATGGGGTGGCCTCATCAGTGCCAAACCAAAGCACACGGCAGAAATCACTGTGTGGAAGGCAGCAACTTTGGGAACTTTTTCAAAGTCTCAGTCGTGGGGGTTGCAATTTCCCTCTAGTCTCTGGTGACTGTGGGAACACACCTTCCGTAGGAGGCATGAGGCTCAGGGATCTGCCAAAAATACATTCCTGGCCACAGGACTCTTCCAGGAGTCAAAATATTTAGCTGACTCTCCAAATTCATTCAGTCATAGAGTCATTCAAGCATGGCAGCGATAGAGGAGCAACTTTGGTCCTCCTTGGTCTGGACAAAAAGACCTCCTTGATATCTAGAAAGCCTGAATTCAATATGATTTGAATGAAGGGAATTTCAGAAGGACTCACAAAAGCTCTTATTATGGAGTTTAAAACAAAAAAAATTTAAAAATCCACATCAAAAGTAAAAATCCAGCATCCTCCAAATTCCTGAAATATTCTTATAGCAGTTAAAGAATGTTAGCACTGAGACAGTGGTGATTTCAAGGACAAATACTCTGTATAGAGAAACAGCAGGGAAATGCAGAGAGAACTATAACAGAACTGTAAGTCAGATTTTGTTTGCAAACTTCATTTCAGAATATTAATCCGATACATCTACATCTGAAATATTGTTTGCAT
Organism: Peucedramus taeniatus; assembly: GCA_013400575.1. Classification (NCBI taxonomy): domain Eukaryota; kingdom Metazoa; phylum Chordata; class Aves; order Passeriformes; family Fringillidae; genus Peucedramus; species Peucedramus taeniatus. The sequence continues at coordinate 370,426 of WBNO01000084.1, forward strand.
GTTTTTAGTGACTTTGGGCTCACCTCAGAAATGATTCCAATTCCTTCTCCTCTTCTCGCAGAACCCATTTTTAGAGGTCAGGGTTACAGACACACCAAAACGGTCCCGCAGAGATTTTGGTCTCGACTGTGACGAGCACTCGACAGAATCCCGATGCTGCCGCTACCCGCTGACGGTGGATTTCGAAGCTTTCGGGTGGGATTGGATTATCGCCCCTAAGAGATACAAAGCCAATTACTGCTCTGGAGAATGTGAATTTGTGTTTTTACAAAAGTACCCGCACACCCACCTGGTGCACCAAGCCAACCCCAGAGGCTCGGCAGGCCCTTGCTGCACGCCCACCAAGATGTCCCCCATCAATATGCTGTACTTCAACGGCAAAGAACAAATCATCTACGGCAAGATACCAGCCATGGTTGTAGATCGCTGCGGGTGCTCATGAGATCCTCGCGGGATCCACCGCTTCACACATCGTGGAAGCTATCAAAAAAAGAAAAAAAAAAGAAAAAAAAAGAAAAAGGAGAAAAAATAGAAAAAGGTAAACCCCCTCACCAGTGTTTCAAACTGTGAAGTTACGTACACAAGGCATTGCCGACCTCCTGCGTGCTACCAGCAGCAGTTACAGAACGCGAACTAAAGGACAATGTAATGACCCGATGGCTGCTTGTGAGCCAGCAAAAGAGAAAAGCTGCAATCAAAATCACCGGATTTAATCCACAAAGTTCTTACATTATGAGGGAATCAATATTCAGTCATTTGGATGCAAATTTATATGCAGGTTTCAGTACACATCGGTAATCAAAAGCAAGCTCCTTCTCACCTGAGGACAGAAGGAGCAGGCTTTTAGGTTCCTTTCTTCACAGCTTCGCTTAATATCATACTTACAGGAACATATATACTGGTAACATATACACCACTACACAATACCACCAGAATCATCCTTAAACACTTGAATATATAGTGCAGACTTGTGAAATGTATCAGATGAAATTCCACATAAACGGACAAACCCTGAAATTAGGGATGGCATAGTGTATTTAGCGTGTTTCCATTCCTTTTTCTCATTAGTATGTTAGTAATCAATGGCAATGGTGCTACGTAAGCAGGCTGAGTAAATAGAAAGATAGTTATATAAGTGAAAGAATTTAGGCTTAAAAACGAATTTGCCCTATCCTCAGGTACACTATTCAACATTCTCAAGAAACAGATCTTTTTTAAATGAAAAGGAATAGTTTTCTGGACATAGAAAAACAGAAGGCAGCAGAGAAATCCAACATTCAAATTGCAATCCCACATTTTAACCTGCCTTTGCAACATTACCGTTTGCACTATGGTAAACCAATGCAAATAGTTGGTTGCTACAGATATTGTTTAAAAACCACTTTGATATAACTGACTTGTGTAATATGTATGCATCAATATTTTGTAAATAAATGTTTATTTTTTAATCACTGTTGGTATATGTTCATCACAAGAAAAGAATGACTTTAACCTGTACTTTAGTTTAATAAACAAACCCCAATATTCTCTTCATAATATAATTTTCTGGATTTTAACACAAATAATATGTAGGAACAATGCAACAAAGTAAACCATATGTTGAGAATTATTCTACATTTTATATGTTTTTTACATTGGTATGAGCCATCTAGGATAAATGATGGCTGTTGACATGTTTATAAGGTTCTGTGGGTTACTGTTTTTATGGTCATTTTGATCCACAACTGAATTTCCATATTTTGAATGTTATGTTCATAAATAATGATGATACCACAAAAGATTGCTATTAAATGCATTTTATTATATTTAAAAGTTTGCAGCAAAGTATTTTCTGTATTTGAGTAAACATAGTACATGGATTTCCATACAAATTCTGTACATTTTCCTTATAGTAAAAAACTGTTAATTGAAATTAAAAAGATCTATTTACTATAAAGTCCATTTTATTTCACATGTGAAATAGAACTGATAAACCAGATGTTTGTTAATACAACACAATCACTGTTAAAACATCTTCATGTTAGTATGATGCACGTTTTTGTTATATTCCAGAAATCAGTTTTGAATTTTCCTTTGTGTAAAACCACCCTAAAATTGCAAAACTGCTTGATTTTCTTTCCCTTCCTCTTTTATATATTTTCTGCCTCGGTGGTAAATATTTTGTATTGAGGTTTTTTTACTTTTTAAAAATTTGTATGTAAGGACATTAAAACTTAAAGTTTGAGTGATGAGGTTTGAAATTTAAAAGCAAACAGATTTTCTGCAATTTCTTTTGAATGATTAGGAGTTCTGCTAAAGCTGTGTCCAAGCATCAAGCAGATGTTCAGCTTCTCCCGATGCAGTTCACCAGAGCAAGTCCCTGGGGCCCTTAAATACACTTTCAATTTAGTTTCCCACAAAACACCATCAGACTAAAAAAAAAAATCAAAAAAATTTTTGAATACAGGCTCTTGGTGAAGCCACAAGAATTAAAAGTACAACACAAAACCGCTCCTAAACAAAGTTACAGAATCAAGGGAGAAATCCTCTGATTGTTGAAGTCAATGGCAAAACTTCCACTGGCTTTAACAGAGACCAACATTTTGCCCTCTGACTTTTAACTCGTGACATTCAGGCACCAAGCAGTGCCATCCTGCTCATGTGAACTATCAATAGCATCTCCTTGCGTGAGGCTCTTAAACCATTCAGAGACTTCCAATTAACTTCCATACCCCCTGCAGCTAAACATCCACTGCTTTAATTGGGCCAGTTCATATAGCAACAGCTGCAGAGATGCAGCAGCGTGGATTTTGCAGTTGATAGGGAACAAAGAACATTCCCAGTCTGCACCAAAGTCCAGTTACAGCACCTGCAGGATTGTTTTTACTCATGATAGGTAAAGTTAATGCAAATTCATTTACCCCCACACGAGTGACATTATTGGCTGCCCGGTAATAACTGTACCCTGCACAAAGGCAGTGCAAAAGAGATGGATTTTTTTATTCCTGAAATCAATGAAAACAAAATTTATACAAGAAAGTAAGTAGTATGAATTCCAAAAAGCATCTGCTCCAACCAGTACCACACCTTGACACTCAGACAAATTTTATTCCATGTAAATTTTATGCAGTACACCTCTTTTATGTTTTGCAAAACTTGAAATTACCATAAAGCAATTATGGCTCCTGTGATTTAATACTGACCTTACAGATAAGTGGCTACTCCTGGAACATGCTGTGGGCTTTGATATTGTTGATTTTAGCTGCTGAATGGTTAATTATTAATGTGTTTACTAACAATCAATTTAAGATGCCAATGATTCCCTCTGTTCTTATTGTTACATCCTTATATTTACAAGGCTCAGGTCTGAGAGACTTCAGCAGCATTTGTGAATACTTTGTACAGCTCTCAAACCTCATTGTCAAGCTGTATATTCAGAATAATGAAAATATCCAGTGAGGGATGATGTGTGAGAAACAGCATCATTTCCTTGCCTGGCACCCTAAGAATCCCAACAGGAATGAACCAGGCAGAGTCCAGCTTTCCAAGACAGGGTCCAAGTGCCCCAAGATGCATGTGCACACCTGCAACAGGGCAGTCCCTCCTCTCTATACTGCTTTAATTCTTCCTCGTGGCTCTACTGCCCAGCTCCTTCCCTCCCAACACGAGCCAGTCCTTTTCCAGTGCTGTTTGACCCCTACCTCCCATCCAGCTTCACTTACACTGTAACTCAAGGTACATTTCCCTCCCGTTTCACACAGCATCTCCCATCCCATCCCACCCCAGACTCCTGCCCTACAGCCCCTTTTGCAGGGGGAACAGCCCCCTGCAGTACTGCCCTCCTGTCCCTTAAGCAGATCCAGTGCATTCTGCTCCTGCTGGAAGCTGTGGTTAGGGGGGAAACCTTCCAATATGCTCAACAGAGCCTGTGGGGAATTTAGCAGCTGAACACAGAAGTCATCACCACTAAGCATAAATGCACTGCAATTTTTCACAGATGGACTGTTTTGCTAAATATGAGCAGATTTCAAAGGAAGAACTAAAGGCCAAATCCATTCATAGCTTTAGGTAGTCTTTCCTCAGTTCTGTGGAGTCTAGGTTTGAGGTTTGTGGTTGTTCATTGGGTGTTTGGGGGTTTTGGAAGGTTTTTTTGGGTGGTTTCTTTTTTAATCAGACCTTGGATGAGAATGACCTATTTTGGCTAAATGTCTCAAAAAATAAATCTGCTTGAGATTAGGTTTGGACAGCTCAGTCCAGGCAGATAGATTTTGTTAAAGCTGCAGTAAAACAAAGCAGGTTATTATAATCTGAAGTACTGGATGGACAAACTTAATAAGCAAAATATCCCACCTTAACTTATAAAGTCAGTGCATTTAAATTAAAAATTAAGTTAGGAAACAGTACATTATGGGAAGCACAAGCTAGAATCTTTACAAACAATGCTGTACCTATGTAACTCAGCAAAATTGTCAGGAAGAACCTTAGGGATGTATTTTAACTGACTTGAGTTAGCTCTGTGCTTCCACTTTAGCTTCCTCCCAACAATGTTAACTGCAGCAAGTAGATATCTATACATTGATTTAACACCAGCAACGAAACCAGTAACGCAACTGAATCTGCTTTTCTGTAAAGTCTTCCCCTGCAAGAAGTAAGACTAGAACTTTGTCTTGAAATGCAAAAAAAATAAAATGTTAACAAACTCTGGAAACACTAAAGCTCCAATTCTCCTACTTAGTTTATAAAAGCCCTGACAAAATCCAAAGGAAAAAGTTAGGGCTACAGGCCAACTTCTGCATTTGAATAGGCAAGAAGTACAGCTCTGTTCACTCTTGGCCACTTCTAAATAATCTCAAAAAAAAAGTGATAGTGCTAACATCTGTTGTAGCACTCTTGCAAAACAAAAAAGGAAATTGAGAAGTGCAAATGTACAGCTCATTAAACAGTGAATGACTCCAATTAATTACTAGGTGTATTGATAAATTAAGCAGAATTATTCTCTTTGGTGGCTAGACAAAATGAATTTGAGGGATGAAGAACTACTACAGTGACTATGAAATGAAAAAACTGCCTGTTTTTATTGCTCCAGAATATAGATGAGAACAAGTCATGAAGCCCTCTGTAGATGAGGTGACAAGATCAGCAATAAGCTTTGCATTATTTTGAGTGTAAGTCTGGCTGATTCTCACCAGCCTTAGCCACTAAGGCTCTCTGAGGCTACAGGAAAAAATGTTCCATTTCTTTACAAGTGAACATAACTCTCACACTATACATGCTTTCAGAAAATACAAAATAGCTTAGTGTCTCTGAGTCAGCTTGTGATCTTGAACTTGTCCTCTTAACTTAGAGGCTCTCTGTGCTCTAAACCTAATTATGAATCAAAAGTAGTCAGTGGTCCTAAAAGCTGTTGCAATTTCTCCCCATAGAAATGCCTTTCACCTACAAGTCAATAACCAAGTTAGATTTCAAACCTGTAGCTTTTCCATTATATTTATCATACTACCTCTGTACAAGAGAATCCCTCAAGAGCTGAAAGCATTCAGCTCAAATGAATCCCACCTGTGGAAAGGCAGAGGAACAAGCCCTGGCTCAGCAGTGCCCTTCCTGTTACTCCTGATGAGGCCTTGGGTGAGCCTTGTTAGGATCTCTAGTTAGGAAAGAATAAAGATGCTTGTTTTTGGCATTATGTTCCATGTTTCACCAGTAAAATTACCAGGAGCACTTAAAGGTTATGATGGTAAGGGAGGAATACCTGGGAAAGCATTATGGAGGCATTACTTGGTAGACAGCTTCCACTAAACTAAAAAAAAAATAGTTTAGGAGACAGCTGCAACAAAAACAGGACAATATACTGAAATCATGTAAGGTATAACAGTCATTGTAAAGCAGTCATGTGCTAACAGTGGTCTTCTTCTATGCATTTCAAGGCACTGAGTACAATATAAAAAGTGAAATTTAAAGCAGTTAAATAATTTAAGGGATGTAACCAAGGCAGCAAGAAAGATTTTATAGTCCCAAATCCAGGATGATACTGAATGCATTTACTAAACTTTTACTTCTTCTATCTTAAGAATGCCTAACCTGAAAAGGTCTGCTCTTCACCAAAATTAAAATACGTTTTACAGCAAATCTAACTTAAGTATAATCTGTTGCATCATAATTTGAATATGTAGCTATCCAAAATATAATTACTCAGAACTTGGTTAATAGCTTGCAGTTAAGATTCATGATTCATGCACTCTTTCTGCAGAAATCCTTATTAGTTTTTTACCTAGGAGAGGAGCAATTGCCTTCCCAAACAAGCCACAGTATCAGGGAGTTAGAGCATTATTCCAGGGCACTTTGTGGCATCCAGCTAGGCATTCTTAAGCATCATACACAACAGCACTGAGAGCAAAGATTTTCTTTATGCTTTAGAATTGAAGGGGAGGTTTATTCTGATTCCAAACAGCAATCTTCTCTCCTACTAACGTTTTCACCATCATTTTCCCCCGTTGTTATCCCTCAAATCCGGCAATGCTGACATACGAAGCACAAACTGAACACCTGGCTGTCACGCATTATGGCATCAGGTTGCAGCGCCAGGTGGTCGGAGGAGTGGGAGGCAAGTCAAACACATGCCTTCAGGCTGAGCTCAGCTGCCTACTGTATGCTGCTGTCATGTGGGAAAGCTCAGCCTAGGTGCTGGTCCAGGGCAAAATGCCCGCGGCTTGGCTGCTGTAGGTGACACCTACCGCAATGTGCTGCTGGCTGGGCAGAGCTCTCTGCTGGCTTGTGCTGCTCACCCGCCACGGGGTGGGACAAGAAATCTCACAGGATTCCAGTCGTGAGCACTGTGTGCCCAGAGGTACCACAGAACACAGGTTATTCTGACAAACAGCAGCATGATGTCATCATCACTGATTCTTTTCCTTCTGGAAAGGAATTATTCTGAGAGCACCCTAAAAGTGGGCTTTTCCCCAAGGCAGAAGTGTTCCTCTTGTCATATCATGACAAGCAGCTGCAGCATCAGAATTTTATACTCTGACCTGCAGTAAGAGTCCTCATAACACCATGTATCAACAGACACCAACAAACTTGATAAATCAAACTAATGATATTTATTTAACCTGGTTTTTGCTACCATGGCACATCCCATTTACAGTTACACCATTTACCTAAGGAGATAGAAAAGGCAGCTACTCAAAATATTCTTTTGAGGCCACTGTGTTGTCTCTGAAATAGTCTCAGCATACTTGCCTTAACTTTTTTTTTAATAGCTTGTGACTTATGTATTATTTTGTACTGCTGTACAATTTTTTGTACTGCTGTATTTCCAGTTCTCCAATACTTTACCAAACCTGGGAATACTACTAAAGCATCCTCACAGAACTCTCCTCTACTTTCTAAGAGCATCTTACTCTTCTTGTTCCCAAACAAATGTCTCAACTTTTTTTTCAACCAACACAGACCTAGACTCATGCTCTAGTTACCACAAAATTATAAGCCCAAAGCTTATATCACCTTAGGGATTAATTTACTGATTTATATTTTAAAATTTCAGTCTTAGGAACATTTTAAAAAACGAGAAAAGGTATTTTTCAGTAAAAGCACTTTTCCATCTTAACCATCATTTTTAGCAGGGTATTGCTCTGGAAACAGATCCTACACCAAGTGGTGCCTTTTACCACAACTTTCTTTTCATCACAGTGATACCTTTTCATCAGTGATACCCCTAATGTCTCACTTTAATCAGTTTGCTTATGTGAAGACTACAGGCCTTAACAAAATGCTTCAGAAATCTGTAGCTGTCCTGGACTGCCCACTTCTTTACAGCCACTGCACTTGTACAAGACCTCATCTGAGCAGAGTTGTAGTAATTGCTACTACCACATGAACACAAATGACAATCCTTGTGGATAAAAACCAAATTGTGTCTATAGAAGGCACAGTGCAATCCTCAGCACCCATTCTTTGGGTTGGACATGGCTAAACTTCAGGTCTTCAGTTGAAAAACAACTGAAAATTGGTTCCACAAATTTCTCTTGACTGTGATTAAGAAGGAGCTTAGTTACAACAAAATGCAATTACTCAGTTTTGGCCACGCAGCCTTCACGAGGCTTTTCCAGATCCGCTCCCACGGACCCTAATTCTGGTTTGGAAGCCAATTGTTCCTTGGCAGCGTTGCCATGGATCTCACTCAGAGATTTAGCAACACATTCTCCACCAGCTTACAGCAAACACCAACGTCTGCAGCTCACCCACAGCTTGCTTATACCACAATTTGGAAGTTATCCATATTAGATCCTGCCCATGATTCCCTTCCACAGGGAGGGTGGAATGCTGTGCCACATGAGACTGAGTTCTTGTAGCTGTACCTGACACTGCATTTTCACAACAAAAAGTGCCTAAACACAAAGGCATACATAGAGATAATCATGCAGGAGGAATTAGGATTTTCCAGGCATTTGCAGAGCCACTGGGATCAAACTGATGTCCCCCCCAAGGGAGACATGGGTATCTGTTATGGAACATCTAACCAGAAAATTAGGAAGCCTCCTTTAAAGAACTAGATGAAACTTCACAATTCCAGGTTAATATGGGGACTTAAACCACCCCCAGCACCTGCTGGAAAGGCAATGCAGCAGGGCACCAGCAATCCTAGAGATTTCTGGAGAATGGTTGGGACAAGAGACTTTTCACTGGCACTGCTACTCCCACCTCAGTAAGAATGTGATGACCCAGGGAACTGGTCATGTTCTGTCCCAACCCAAACCATTCTGTGATTCTGTGACTGACACTGTAGGGGCAAAGGAAATGAGGGAGGCAGAATAACAGAGAAGCTTTGGCAAAAATAAGGTTCTGTGGCATCAACATGAAAATCAGAATCAGGCACCTTGAATTGCCAATATTTTTTGTTATTGCTACAATGATGAGAGAAAAGTGTTTACTGGATCTGAAAAGCCCCTGTTTCACTGGTTCTCCTACTGCATTGAAGCATCTCACTTTAAACTTGTATTCCATAGAGAAAGACATTCCTGTTTGTTTTTCTCTTTGTTTATGTTTTCTTATAGTATGGGGAAGCCCTCTAAATTCTGTATTTCTTTTCTTCTGGATGAATGCACTCTCAAGATATGGGAGAACTCTCCTGATAAAGTACTACTACCTAATGTGGATAAATAATTAGATAGTACTTGGGGTGATGGCAGAATGGCACACCCCAATGAATGGCATTCACCAGGATGAAGGAGGAATATTAAATACATGTTTTGCTCCCATTAATTTTGAAATCTTCTCTCACCATTCTTCAGTGGTGGAGATCATGAGACTCCCAACAAGCACCCCAACTCTGTGAGCTGTGTGGACTTCAGACAATAAAGAAAGTTGTGTAAATTTTTTGTAAAAATAATCACATTCTTTAATGATTTTTTAAGAAATATTTAACCTATTCCAATAATGCTTGACCAGCATGAATAATTGGAAGAGTAATTGGCATTATTACTAAAATAAGTCACAGAAAAATTCTTTTTTTCCCCTCTACCCAGATGGTCACATTTAAGCAAACAGTGAAATAATGAATAAAAACCCCTTGGACTCAATAACAAAATCCTGGACTGGAATCTGAATTTCATGACCATCATTTTACAAGTGAGACAAAAGTCTTAAATACCAGGTTTCAGTTGTGCTAAAATACTCAGGCAATCTTTATTCTATACACCTGGAAAGAATGTAAGAGAATATTGCTATTGTGATGGTTTGCTTTTACTACAGAGATTATTATAAATAGATGTATTTTATCCCAGGAATTTTTTTTTAAATACCAGGAAACCCACATGAGCAAATGGATGGAAACACAAACATTTATTTGGAGTGCTATTCAGAAACCAGGAGCCTAGGTTTGTGGTTGGATTTTTTGTGTATGTCTTAGCCCCTTTTCCTTTGGCTAGACCTGTTGACAACAAAGAAGTTCCACTCTCAGTGTTAGGAAGACAGCAGAATTTGGCTGTTTAGGCACAAATTTCTAGCTGGACATTTGAATGCTTTTTTGTATCTCACATATTTGTGTTTAAAGGACAATCTGACCGTGAATAAACCTTTAGGTGAGAAAGTGGCTTTAACACACAGCTTTGACTTCAGCATTATTCCATAGTTTCATTACTCCTTGAGAGTTCAACAGAGCAGGCTATAATTTATAGTAAATAACACTTAAGACTACAAAATTCTGACAGTTTTACTCCTGTGTTGTTCAATGCACAAAGTGACCCTATCATGAGGCTGTTGACCTGGCACCCTTGGGAAGTACAGCAGATTTTTCTCAGCTAATGCATGGCCTCACTCAGCAGGACAGGGCAGGCTTGCTCTAAAAAAGGGCAGCACAACAACCCCATGTTCCTGTTACCCGAACTAATGCTACACAAATGAAGAAATGAGAAAGACACATCAATTGAAACAAATATTGGAAGAAAATTCTACCATGTATTCGTCCCTTACAACTAACATTTGCACCAAAACTGTCTATCATATAGCAGAATGATTACTCCTTAATCAAAACCATAATTAGCTGTGCATTTCAAAAATCTATTTTTCATATCATTGTGAGCATGAACTCTGACTGCCACAGACTGGGATACACATGCACTCTCACAAAGGGATACCCTGTTGTCTCCTATGCCACTGCTCAAAAACCCCAGACTGTTGCCAGATGCTAAAAGCAGACTTCATGGCTTGTGGTAATCATAGTAGAGCCACATGAAGTACCATACAAAGAAACAGAAACATAATTTAAAAAAAAAACACTGATGATTTAACATTATTAATCCCTTTATCAGTAGTTAACCTAATCATTTCCCCATTGAAAACAAAAAACATTAGATATATAGATTTTGATTCATTTATCTAATATTTTTAAATGACTTAATCAGAAAATCCATTCTCCCTTAATGTGTATTGTAAATACAAAAATGCATCACCAATCAGAAGACAGAACTAACAAGAACAACATTAATGAAAAATTGAAGCCTAAAAAGAGCTTCTGTATCCTGCTGCAGACTTCACAATGAAATTAGGACAATCCTACACCAATGGTACAGTGACTGAAAGAGTTTTTCCATTCCTCTTTTCAGGAAACCCCGTATGAAACACTGAGATCTGGAAATGTACTTCTGGCTATGGTAGCTGTTCTTAATCCCATCAGAAGAGTTATGAAATTTGAAGCAGCCAACCTTTGTGTTACCCTAATTCACACTTCAATTCCCAGCTATCTCCTAAAAGAAAACTATGCAAAAGTCTACCTTCAAGACAAAATCATAAAAACATTTAAAACTGCCATGACCATGGAATGGTGAAAGGTGGGTTAGAAGCTAATCCATGCTCCAGACTTGCTCTTTTGGGGTGACTGTGACACTGGGGGGACACAAACAGCCTCATCTTCCTGCAGTTTCAGGTAATACACCCAATGTTTCCCTGACTAATGTGATGAACTGGCTGCAAGCCTCGTTGTTCACCCCCCCTGAACTGCTGGGGGGAAAAGGCAGAGAAAACTGGGAGAGAAGTTGAGCCTGTGAAGAAGGGAGGGCTGGGGAAAGGTGTTTTTAGGATTTGTTTCCATTTCTCATTACCCTATTCTGATTTGATTGGTGATAAATTCAACTCATTTCCTCAAGTCCCATCTATTTTGCCTGTGACTCTAATATGTGAGTGAGATCTCCCTGCCCTTATGCCAACCCATGAGCATTCTATTATATGTTCTCTCCCCTGTCCAGATGAGGGGATAGAGCAAATTTAGTGGGCATCCAGCATCCAGCCAGGGTAAACGCCCCACAGGTATGCAACACACTCAGATTATTGAAAATTCTAGAGATATAAATATTAAATAATTTCCCCAACTCCTAATATGTACTACTTAGAGCATATATTAGTTTTGGGAGCTTTGACTAGCTCTATACTCCTAGATTAAATTAGGCTCTTACTGAATGTGCACACTCCTATAGCAGAAGGATCCTACACCACCAAATGCCTTTGAGAAAAAAAAGAAATTTCCTACTGAATGAGAAGCTTAGAATATGTCAAGTCTTTCAGTGAGGATACACCAGTAATGGAAATACAGTTTGCTTTTGAAAGTACTATTCCAGAAGGTGAACTGACTTCAAAAGCAGTAGGAAACTGAAACACCCTAAAACATTTTTTCCTCCTCCTCCCTCCACCATCACTATAGTTTACCACAGCTAAACTATTCTGTAGATACATTCAAAGTATCAGTGTACAATGGGGACCCCAGCTGTTAAAGTCCAAGGTCCCAACACATAACCTGAAATAAATCATGGTAGGGGCAAGCCCAGTAGTGTACCTTGAAGTGATACATCTACCCTGAGCATAGCACTGTGAAGTTTCCCCCAGGGTTTGCTCTGTTTCTGAACATTCCTCTGTGATTTGGATAAAAAGCTGCCAGGGTTTCCTCAGAGACTTCACATCACCTCAAAAGAATGCTGTCGACACCTAATCTCACAGCACAGAGCACCAGACATTTTCCAATCTGTCCATTTCTCTGAAGCTTTTTGTCACCAGGTGATTACCACCCTATATTCAACTGGAAATACAATTTTCATCCCTAGAGCTAAAAACCTGTCAGGTGATAAAAAACCAACTCATTCCTTCAAGAGCACCATCGCAGGTGATTTACCAATGGCAGAGAATTAGTGCTACTCATCAAGAAGACAAACTGTGAAGACAAACAAGAAGACAAACATTTCTTCAGTATAAAACATTACCAGAGACCCATTCCAGAATAACCTCTGCAGGTGAACATTTGTTTTTAGGACAAAGTGTATGTTAATTCTGGAAGAATTACTCCTTTCAAATGTAGCATACAGAAGAAAGGGAAGAGTATCTAGCAAATATGAATAATTTCTTGATGGGACAAGGATAGGTAACACACCATCACCCACCCTAAGAGCAGTCAGGCATATTTTTGGACAGTTGCCAGCCTCTTAGCCTTCCTCCAGGGCCTCCATGCAGTGGTTGGTAATTCTTGCCTTTCCACAAAGACACACAATTTGTCTTATGCTGAGCACTGATGGACACTCAACAGTGATCTGCTGCTTTTAGCTTTTCTTCATATAATACCTACTGAAATTATTTGAATATGGTTAACTTGGAAGAAGTTTGCATGGTTTTATCACTATGCTCTGTGCATAATGAAAAAGCAACAGTAAAAAATACAAACCAAACCACATCAGTTTTTAAATCACCAGCAGAAAGAAGCAGCTTCCCAAAATAAATTTACTTGAAAGAGAATGCAATTCTGCTATGTAAGTACAAAACTCCAGTAAACACAGTTTCCTTCCAAAAGTTTGTTGAAAAACATGTAGAGGGGTAGGAAGCAGAAACTTTAAAGATTCTTCAAAGATCCCTGTGTCCTTCTGAATCCTATTCCTGTAATGGGAAGCCTTCCTAGTGAAAGGAGACATCTGCTTTTCCATAGTGCACAGTTCCCCTATGGGCCATGAATAATCTGATGCATTTCAACAGTGGTTTTCATCCTTCTGAATACAGTGGTAATCCTATTTAAAATACAGAATAGGTTTTCTGAGGTAATAAATTATCTGTTATTAACATAAGATTTTTTTTTGACAAGTTTGGATTTACAAAATTAAGTACAGCTTTCTAAATACCTGGATAATTGGTCGGTTGTATTTTGATATCCTGCTTTCTCAGATTGTCATTCTACTATTCAAGAAGAAACACAACTCAGACAAGGCAAGATAATATCCTGCACACTAAAGATGATGTTTATATTTCATTTGTTCACATGATTGCATTACATTTAGAAAACAGCTAAAAAACTAAAAACATGGGTGGAAAGCTGAACTACATTATATATTTAGCACTTGAAAAGTCACCTGTTTCCCAGGTCCAAAAGTCCAAGGCCAGAAGAAATATTTACTATTAAGAACCTCTCTTAGATGTTTAAACCAAGTGTTTCTGTTCAAGTTTGCTTATGTAAGATATACTGAACTTAAAATTGTAATCCTCAGTTAGCCAGTGATGTTTTTTGCTTTCTTGCTTTTCTCCTAGCCTCAAGAATATTACAATCTCTGCTGTGCAGGTTTGTATAAGGTTTATACATGCTCAATCATAAAAATAGATGCTCTGAACATAAGGATGTACAAAAAAACCCAAAAACCCAAGTCAGCATGATGATCTCACCAAAATTGAACACCTTTAGCATGAACCTAGCAAAGCGAAGAAATGCAGTTTGAAAACAAATTATTGCTAATTTTATAATTAGCTTTAGTCTAGCAACTGTCCCTATCTGTCCTACATTAGGGGCAGCACCTCTGCTACAAGTTAATGCAGCACCTTCACCAGAGTCCCAGTGCAGTAAGAGCAACACCAGAATACAATCACGAGCTGCTATCACACTGCCTGGTGAGTGATCCACTCCCAAACTCCACTTGGCACATGGGAGAGCAGCAGAAGCTACAAATTCAGGGGTAAGACCCTTTATAGCTGTAGCTCAGAGTTTTAAACAGGTTTAAAAAAATTACCTGAAAACTCATTCAACAACCCAGAGGTCTTTAGAGGGGTTTCCCCAAATATAAATGATTTTTTAAAAAATCCAGTTTTGCAAAGCTTTTTGCAAAGTCTGTTTGATGAGTTTATTTTAGTATTATTTTACATGGCTATGTTCATTTCAGCCACACTGAATGGATAATGAAAATCACTCAATATTATTGCCTTTCAGCTGTAGTTCTAGCTGAAATATTAGGCTATCATGTAACAGTGGCAGCTCTCCAGGCAGGGGAAAAGAGTGTTTTGCACCTGTTTACAAATGTATTTAGGCATTACTCATCATTACCTTGACTCTACATCTGATTAAATACATTCATTCAAGACTCACTTTCCTTTATGCTTGCTTCAGTGCCCTCTTACAGTTGTAGGTCTTCACTTTGTCAGTGACAGGGAACCCCCAAAGGCCCTTGCCATTTTGCTTTCCTGCATCAGCATGGTGAGTTGATCCTGGCTGGATGACAGGTGCCCACCAAATCTGCTCTGTCACTCCCCTCCTCATCTGGATAGGGACAGGACAAAACACAATTAAAGGTTCATTGTCTAAAAGGCAGGATAGATCACTCCCTCATTGCCATCGCAGGCAAAACAGACAGGACTTGAGGAAAAGAGTTGAATTTATCACCAGTCAAATCAGAGTGGAACACTGCAGCACCCCCACTACCAAGACGTGCAAACCCAATCTTCTGGGATTTAGAGTCCCTAATATGCCTTCATTTAACATTTCCTTGAAGATCTTTGAAGCCACCTGTCAGCTGACCTATCCCAAACACACATAAGCAAAATTCTCTTAGCTGTCCCTTTCCAACAGAAACCTCATCCCTGAGGATTGTCTGCTGCTACTGATTCCTACTCCTCAGTGTCAGTAACTTACACAAACATCATTCCAAGTACAGGCACAAAAGCAAAGGAGGGTTTTACTTCTGCCAACACTGACCAATTCCTCTTCTCATGTTTAGTATCACAATTGCTCTAGAAGTCTGATTCAATCCTGAGCTGTTTTGACAGAATTACACAACTTGAGAATCGAAATCAAAAGTACAAATCAAACATGGTGACAAAATTTAGTTATTTTAGAGCCATGATATCATGTAAGGAACTACTGGGAAAATGTAAAACTCCTTTGCTAAGCTTTGTCCAAAATATTGACATTGCTAAAACAAAAAGCATATGGGAGGTTATTTGAGGAGTAAATTGGACCATAAGGAAAATGTTGGCATTTCACCACCCTCAGATTCTGATCAATTCCAGTCAGCATTTACCAACTACAATCAATCTATATTCCCTTAATTTTTCAGATTATCTCCTGTTCTTAAGGGAAGTGCTAAGAAAAAAAATAAACTATTTATAGAGGAATAGGTCTTGAAAATGTTTTGTTTACACTGATCTGTATAGACTGCACATTTGCTAGATGCCTGCAATTAGATTTTCTTGGCAGGAATATTCCTTTGGGTGTGACTGAACCTTGTTTGCCCTCCCTATTGCTTTAAAAGGGTAGCAGAGCTTTAACTGCACTTCAGGAGGGTTGGCTGATTGTTTTTTTTGGTGTGTGTGTTTTTTTTGTTGGTTTTTTTTTTTTGTTTTGTTTTNAGACATTTTTTAGACTTCAGAGTTTTTAACCTATCTTTCTTCACCTGATTGGGATGATGGGGCAGGTGGGTGACAGAGCAAGGATCATTGCAAGTGTACACAACTTTACCTTGAAGGTATATACATGTTTCAGCATAAATGAAATTCATTCCCCAACAGACTCTCATCTATGGGATTCAAAGGCATTCTACATTGAGCTTCAGACAAAACAGTGAAATTTGAAGACTGAAGAAAGCAGACTATAAATCCTTTCTACAGTTCTGCATCAACAGGTAAAAATTTTGTGCATAAGTCTGATTCTAAACAGCAACACCCAAAAAACTCCAAGGAACTGCTGAAGAGGAGCAGCATGGACAGTCTGAGCCTCAGAGGAACAGGACTTTAACATGTTCCTTGTTATTTGATAGCTAGTCTTACTATAGTTAGAAGAGTCTGAAACAGATGAAGGCTGACTTTATCAAGACAGATTGGTAAAATTTATTACTTTTATGGAGTGGGCAAAAGACATGAAGGGTATGACAAAGTTCTAGGAAAAAATGAAAATTCCTTTTTTCTCAACATTGAAGCACAAAAATCTTTCCCCACAGCAAGCACAAAATTTAGCATGGTTCAGAAAAAAACAGGGGCTTTGGGGTGGGTGGGGGGAAGATAAATCATTTGGTTACATTGAAAGCCTAAAACTATCTTTTACAGAAACTTAAAAACATACCTAAATTTTATCACAACATAGGATATGAAATATTTTCCACAAGATCCTTTCCATAATATCTCTTCCATTTGAGGCAATAGCCATAGAGAAGACTCTACTGATTTAAAATTCCCAGTAGTGGGTAGGTGGCTTCTCAGTCCAGTGACACAAGAGACATGTGAGAGTCCTCAGAGGCTGCCAGACTGATGGAGCTGTGGCTTTCCAGAGAGCTGCTATTGGGAGCATCTGGAAAGGGCATGGACAGCAGGACTAACTTGTTAAACACTGACTGAGCAGAGAGTGAGAAAATCACCAAACCAGGCTGAATGGAAGAGGAGAAGCTGTTCAGTGAACATCTACTTTAGATGCTCTGTGGGACAGAGCCAAAAGAGTATGCAGTGCTAAAAAGGGATGTGGTGCTAGTACGGCAAGAAAAGGACCATTAAGGAGATGATCAGACTTGAGGGCAAGGTAACCCATAATATTCTTTCCAGTAAATGAGCTTTTTGAACAAGTCACTCAGCCAGCTCATCATCATCTTCACAGACAGTCAAAAGGAAAAACACCCACCCAACCCCTAAATCCGACAGCACTCAACAGTGGGAAAAGTTAACAGGAACACAGCAGGAGGTAATCCTGAATGACAACATCTCCACATCAACAATTCTCCTTAGGTGGTTTTGGGAGCCCAGCAGCTCTACCAAGGCAAACAGGGAAGATGGTACAACCTACCACAGTTACAGGTGTCTGGTTTTGCTCCTGGCCACACACGAGCCACGTGGCTGTAGCTCACACCCCTTCCCAGGCCATATGCTTTAGCTGAGGTCCCAGCTTGGCTCCAGGCTGGCCAAGAGGGGGGAAAACCTCCCCAATCTGTGTTCTGCTGTGCCCTAGTCAGCACAAGAGCCAGAAGAGCCACAGGGGAGAGAGGGAGGTTGCTGCTCCCACTTCTGCCAGTGAAGGCTTTGGCCCGTGGCCGCTGCTTGCCCTCAGTGGAAAGTTAAAACTCCAGAGTGGGAAGAAACAGGAAGGTTTTGCATTATGCTGTTATTTGCCATGCCAGCAACAGCCAAAACAGATTAGTCGGTGTCCAAATTCACGAGCATGTCCTTCAGTGTCAGCTTCCCAGTTGTTCACCATTTATCTACTCCTCATCTCCTCCTAAGAGAGCATTAACTGTTTCAAACCTTAAGTAAGTCACCCTCAGATTAATTCATCTCAATTTCAGTTAAAGTGTGTATCACTGGCATGGCTGGTTTCCCCAAGAGCACAACAAAATTTTTGTGTAAAAATCCACCTGTCTCCACAACCAAGTTAACGAAATACTTGTAAAGAAATGGAATTTAGAGCAGTCATTAAAGACAACATCCCATAATGATGATGAATTTTTGGAGAAGCTACTGATACTGCTACAGTTTCACTCTAATGAATTGCAATAATAATCTATTATTCTGGGTAGGCTACATAATCTCCTAAGTATGAGGAGGTTGGGGCTCTGAGAAAATTCACTATCAATGCTTTTTCTGAAATTTCTCAAGTTTTTTTCCTGCAATGTCTAGGACACTAGTAATGGAAACTATTTTAAAAAACCCAACAGAACAAAAACCCCCAAACAAACCCAAAACCTCTTCTTATTTTTTAACATATTTTGGAATATTTAATTATCAGACTGTGTCTTTAATTAAATACAGCCACAGAAGGAATTTTGAGTCTGGAGTATTAAAGATACAGGTTGTGAAAGAAGAAAATGGTATCAGCAAAGAAAAAAAGAAAAAGAGAGAAGAAATAGGTAGGAGACTGGGTGAAATAGGAACAACTCTTTTTCTTTCAACCTCAAATATGAAAGCTTTTACAGAGTGCTATAAAACTGCATTTAGAGTGCAACAAAAAGGAATTCCTAATTAAAGCTAATTAGGCCAGAGAATGCTATGGGGAACAAAGCTGTAGATGGAGAGTTTAAAAACAACATGCAGACAGTTGTGGGTAACAAAAGGAAAGAGCAAAAGAAAGTGAAAAAGTTATGGATGAATAGGAGAAAAAAGAGCACATTCCTCCTTTACATCCTTTATAGAGGATACAAGAAGCAGGAACAGCCAACAAAGCAAACTAGAGAATTTACTGGAGAAAAATAAAGTGTGATAGCTTTGAGAGGCAAAGCACAAACAGCAGAGACTATTTGCTGAATGAATATCAGGATTAAAAAGAATTCAAAATACAGATTGATTTATTAAATTGGTTTTTGATGTTATGGAAAAATTAAATTTGATACTTCAATTAATGGAAAACAGTTGCACATGTCATGCAAGGGAAAAAATAAAAAAACATTTCTAGCTCTAAAAGAGCTAGAACAATCACAGATGCACAATATTATGGTTTATGCACCTCTGCAATATCTTGTTGTGAGTCACCTTCCATCCAAATAAAGCCTTTGCCACCTTATTCTAACAGATTACCTAAAAATAATGATTAAATAAATTAAATGTTACTCAGGTATTAAAATACATGGATTTCTTTTTCTGCATGACAGTTTCCAGCAATTTGTGTCTCATCTTGGCAACAGAACCCAGTACAAAACATAAAAGGAGGCTGATTTGCCAAAGCTCTAACAAATGTAATAACATAAATACTTTAGGATGCTTAGAGGATGTGAAGACATGTGAGTGCAGACGTGAAGAGCAAGTACAGAGCTCTTGTGCCTGTCAGGAGACCATCAGTGTGAAGAAAGCTATTTATACTTATTTACACAAACTAACTAAAAATAATGATTTTCCTTCTGTAATATATTTACAAACTAAATGTATTTTTAAAGTATGTTGGTAATAGCAACTAGAAAGTATCATAAGAGAAATGCTTCAGAGCACAGCTGTATTTTATGCAAATATTTACTATCACACATTGCAATTAGAAAAGCACATTGGTAACAGTAAGAAAACTATACAAATAGCTTATTTGCATTCTAAATGGCAATCTGTTTTTAAATAAGAATATGTCTGAAAAGAATACAGGCAAGAGAAGTAAATTTCTTATTCCAAGTTAAAATCTATTAAAGTCACACTGAGTGGGATTACATAGGTATAGCTCATAAGAACATCTGGCTCTGTAGTTAGTGCAGGCTCCTTTCTAAGCCACAAGCAGCAGAGCACATTGAGCTAAATTTAGTGTCAAATATTTAAATTTATTTCAGCTTTTATCACAGACCAGAGAAAAAGATATGTTTGTGATAGTGTAGTTTTTTACTAAAGCACAATGGGAGACCTCACAAGGACATTTTAAGTTTCAGGCTTTTAAACTATCTGTATTGTATTAGACATGTATTTTAAATGTTTTTAAGTAAAGAAGAGGTTTTTCAGTTTCTGTATTGACTGTTTTTAATTTTTAAGCCTCCTCAGCAGCACCAGAAAATGGATGATGCAGGGTCAGTGCAAATCTCCAAGAATCCTGACTCAGAAGGCACCAAAAAGAATCCCCTCAGGAGCTCAGATAGTGCATCGCATTCACTTGTATAGGCTCACATACTGATTTTTCCCATCTGGGACTGGAAATACATTTCTTGTGCTACCAGAAAAGTCACCTGCAAAACCTTCACCTTGCCCTGCAGCATGGTGAGCAGCTCACCTTCAGGCATGTCTGTTAATTAGTGAGAATATTACAGCACAGATCAACACTGTTCTTTTGTTTCTATAGGCCAATGTTCTAGGAGAGAAATATCAGATATAAACAACCTTTTAGGCTGTTAGACCAAACTAAGTGACCTCTTGAAAGAAGAGGTTAGCACATTCAGGCTAGCATCTGTACAAAGGTTTCCTATGTAGCACAATTAAACTTAGTATGAGACACCCCAGGAGTGGAGAGAAACCAATGTTAAACTAAATAGAAAGATGTCCCCCAGCCACGCTTTACCCTATTTGCATTGCACATATCTGACATTCAAATCCCATATTTAGACAAGACTATATTTGAAGTCTCTATATATTTGGCACATATAGATATTCACTAACTTGTTAAACACTGAGTGCTAACTACGTATTTTTCTGCTTATAAGCAACACTTAAATTTACACAAGTCTACTCACAATTACAATGCAATACCTTAATGAAAATTATGGTATCTTTATAAAAAAGCTTTTTTAGTATAAAAAGGGGTAGAAGAAGAGTAACTTTTAGGACATGAGTTTTTAGTGGCTGTTCTTAAGGTTAGAACAGAATCTCTAAGCAGGAGGAATGTTATAACTATGTGTATACATATATACTTCAATTTAGGCAAAAGTCACATTAGCCTTTTTATATAGCTCATATTCTTTCTATTTTGTAATGAACCCTTTTGAATAGCTTTCTATACTCTTGGTTTGATCTTTTACCTTTTTTATCTAAAAAAACTCTGGGAAGAAGTTCAACGAGGAATGAGAACAGTTGTTGATGCTTTCTCATTCCAGGTCTGTTGCACACAGTTCACACTCATTCAGGGCTCAGATTAACTCAAGTCATTTTAAACAGGAGATAATTAAGAAAAAAAAAATAGGCATAATAAATTACATTTCATCCAAAAGGCTCTTAAAATGCTTTATAGACTCTACACACAGATCACTCCATCAGTCACCGAAAGCAAGTACCTCTGGGATGAAATGCAACAACTGTTCCACGGGGCACGGCAGAGGAGAGGAAGTGAGGAATACCAGCACATCGAATTGCAATTGCAGGGGGAATTTAGGTAGGAAGAATGTAATTACTCCGTTTGGAGCCTGGCCAGACCATGGGGGTTAACATCTTATAAAGAGCCCTCTGAGAATTTTAACAACCCCTAGTGCTCAGGACCTTTAATTTATATTAGCCCTCAGGAGCAAGGCTAACTGCTCTGCTCAACTGGGTTTGTGCGCTGCAGGAAACGGGGAAAATCAACTTCTAGCTGTTCTCTGCTTCCACCCAACTACTAAGCAGATTAATACTACTTAGGCTGCAACTTCTCATGAAAATGCAGCAGAAGGCAACAGGAATGAAAAACTGCACAGAATCAGAGCTGTTCTTAATTGATCTTTCAAAAGCCATAGAGGAAAAAAATGTTTCCTACTCCAAAAAGTCCCAAATCCTCATACACAAAATACTCAAGATCATCTCAGATAGTATAACAATAAATTAACATTATAAAATATACAGGTTAGGAATACAACATCAGAAACACCTATTCCCTCTCCAACATCAGCCTCTGAGAAAGAGCATGAAAATAAAGCACATGTACAGATCAGTCAGTTTCTTAAATGAAGGGAGCAGTTGTCACCAATTATTCTAATATAGCTGATGCATGTACATATTCGTTTTTAAGTGAAAGAAAATTAAAGGCAACAATGAAAATAAGAAAGATGAGCAGGTAAAAGAAATATAAACATGCAATTCATCTTACTTTTTTGCCACCGTTAACTCAAAGAAATTAAAAAAAAACAAAGTAGACTTGCTTCCAAGCTTTTTTCCTCTAAAATAAAATATCAAGTGAGGCTGCAATGGAGCGTGGCTTTTCACTCCCATTGAACCAAAAGCATTTGGGAGCAAATTCCAAGAGACTGCCAAATACTCTTTGAAATAGTTTACATTATGTATCAATACCCCACAGAGGTGTCTTGTTTTTCAACTAGATGACACACAATTCATATTAAGTTTTTTATTGTAGTCTAATGTAATGTAGTGCAGATTTTTTTACTTCATCGTTTTTAAACTTCCGAACGTCCCCAGGGTTGTATTTCCTTTGCCTTTAACTGATTTATTTTGTTCACTTCAGATATCCCCAACAGTAAAAGTATCAGGGTATTTTACATGATATTCTCTTAAAGTCCCTTATTTGCTTTATCTCATAATGAGAAACTGAAAGAAGAAACAAGAGGCTTCTCCAAATGAAGCAAAGCAGAGCCCTTTGGCTTGTAAATGTTCCTTGGCACAGCAGAGATGCTGTATATCACATGGACAACACTATTGCTGCAGGAGCTTTGTGACTTATGCTAATTAGAAAAGCCACCTTGACGAACAGAAAACAAAGGGCAGAACAGTTCAGTGCTGATGCAGATTTCCAACATTAGGTTTAAGTTTCACAGGAAATACCGAAGACCAGTGGTTACAGGAATCTCACAACGCTGGTACATATCTGGGAGTCCTTGCTGGAGGAACGTCAGTCAGAGGCACAAATCATGAGTGATTTGTACATTGCAGTCTTATCCCAGACTCATCAGCTCTGCATGCTCTGGGGAAGAGTGGACAGCCCCTGCTTTTTTAAGAGGATTCACAGACCAGGAGTTTTAACTACAGAAAAACCTTTGAAAAAGCACAGCCTTCAGTCTTTTATGTAAGCCCATCATGCAAGACTGCTCCATGTCCCTGCAGCTGTAAGGGAGAACTTGTCTTGCTACAGGTGTGCATGTTCAAACAGGTCTCAGCACTGGATTGGTGTGCTCCTCTTCTCCTCTCCAAACAGCTCTGGTGTATTTCTTAAGGGTTGTTTAGAAGCCTAATATTTTTCATTGAGTCTCAAGATTACATGATCTTTTTTGAGTCCCTAAGAACTAGATTTTGGAAAGCATTTAGGCACATGGAACTTTTCACATTGTCCTTCCCTGACTTCTGAGCATTTAGAAAAACCTCAGTGCTGGTTTAGAATCTGTGTCCCCTTCTTATGCTCAAAGAGGATCAAACCCAAAAATGCAAGCTCTGAAAGTCCATAAAAGACAGAAATTTGTAACTCAAGAACTCAGGATGTATTATAGGGTATAGATCTGCTCTGAGGTTTCCATGGGCATAGAAACTGATACGAATGGGTGGGTTACTTTTACAGATGATATGTATAACTTTGACCATATAAAGAATCGGTCTAAGTTAAAAACTATTTTCCATATCTACAATGTGGAGATCATGTCAGCTTGTTGGCAAACAAGAGCAAAAAGCAGTGACTTGAGACATGGATTTATCCCTTTATAATGATCATACCGTGCAAATTAACATGTACATAAATTAATCACGTTTTCACTTTTTACTTGACTAAAATGTCTCAGGCCATGGAGCAATTTTTGTCCTCATGATTACTAGAAATGCTGTC